>JALPQI010001951.1:0-107184 GCA_025490895.1 Thaumatotibia leucotreta
AGAGTAGTTTAATACGAATATTTTTTTAATTTATGAATAAATGTTAGATTAAATTATTTTCATAAACGGTAGTATTATTATTTTATTACAATGTATTCGTACAAATAACGAATCTCTAACAGTTTTATGTTATGACATCCGACATTTTTTAAGGCTAGTCGTCATACTAAATGTATGGGAGCGTTTTAACTTAGTATTTTAATATTACTCCATCTATTTAGAAAAAGTTATTAATACAATTTTACTCGTTGGGTAACGCACTTTCGATATCAGTTGGCAGTTTTCTGATATCTTGTTTTTTTTTTCATCATTTTTCATCATCAGCCTATGTTAGTCCACTGCTGGACGTAGGCCTCTCCTATAACTTTGCGTAATAGACGCATTAGGAGGTAAATGCCCCTAATCGCCACGCTGGGGCAAGCGGATTGGCGATCGCAGTAATGTGTCCACTATGATGACGCTGCTGCCCATCATCAATCTTGTTAATTGTCAGTGACACTTCAATCCCTTAGTCGACTTTTACGACACCCGCAGGAGGAGTTGGGGTGATGACAAATGTATTCTTACTGCCGTCACCACAAATTCAAATTTCCTATGGGCAGACAATTTTTCACTCCTATATTTTTGACTTTGCTGCTTGATTTCGTGTAACAACAGTTGTGAGTTTTCAGGAGAAGATTTGGACGTAATGATACGATAATTCCAACTCACATAAGTAATCAAAACTTTCTGTCAAGGGAATGTAATCGTGTAACTATGTCCATTTATACACAAATGGCAAAAACTATTACGTGCCTTGAAAAGTTAAATTTAATGTCTGCAAAAGTCTGATTGTTAATTAATTGAATGATGTTATTGTTATGTTGTTTTAGTGTTGTATTATTATAATAAATAGTGATCAGGGTATGATTCTGATATTTGTCATTTTTATGACAATTCGTTAGGTAGGTACATTATTTCTTGGATTTGAACAATTTTACATCTCTCTCTATTTAGCTACACGATAAGTAACCATAGCGATACATGATGCCATTACTGTTTTCAAGTTTATAGGGTTCCGTAACCCTTATAAATTTATCATGTCTATCTATCCCTCTGTCACAGCAGATTTACTCGGAAACTATAAATGCTACAGTAAAAAAAATTTGGTAAGGATAGGTATGTGTTGTATGAACCGCGCAGAATTATGATATGATATTATATAGTAAAAAAATGGGGATTGGGGCCCTACATACAGGTAAAGGTGCGTTCAAACCAAAAGAGCATTCGCTGTTCTAATCGAATTTCTTAGAGTCCCCACTCTACGAAATTCGATCGCTACACAAAACGTGATTGGTTGATTTCGTAGAACGGGGGATAGAACAGCGAATGCTCTTTTGGTTTGAACGCACCTTAACGGAGGGATAGATTTTTTTTAGATGTATACAGGGTGTTTGTTATATCATTAGCCATATTGCAATATGTGTTGGGTAAAGGCGTAAAAAAATATTTGGTAAAACAAAAATAATCCATTTTTCATTATCCTTTTTGTTATAGATTTTTTTTTTAAATCCCATTATCTACCGAATGTTTGGTCACTATGATCACTTGCTTACTTTTGCGTACTGCCCCATCATCTCATAACTGCCAAATCAGATTTGGAAAGGGTGTTTGAGTTTGCAACTTTAATTAACCCGCATAAGGTAACCTAATTCAATGCGTTATAACGTACGTAACAAGTTTCCTACGCGTGGTGGGGAATGGAGGTGGAGCTTAACTTGCAGGTAAATCTCACGAGACAGCATTATCAGTCTATCGCATACAGTACTAATAATGAGGGTATTTTGAGTTGCGCGCCGATCTGAGGGTAGTTTGACTCGAGCGCGTTTACACAAGCGCACTCCTTCTTTGTTTACAGAGTGCTGTACATATGGCACATGTCATCTTGCGATCAGCCGAGCCAGCATAATTTGACCTCAAGAACATAGTAACTTAAATGTTCCGTCATACAAACGCGTACTGGTTTACCTCAGATATCGATTCTAATGCACTCTCTAAGTAAATTGAATTGTTGATGACGACGAGCAGGTACAGGTAGGTATGCGCTTGGGCAGTTTTAATCAAATAACAATCGTGTGTGCATGTAGTTAGGACATTTTATTCATTGTTTAGTGCCGATGGTGGGGTGAGTGACGTCGGCTGATCGGTGCTTGTGATGAACTCCTGATTGGCTAAGACTTGACTACTCAAACCTGCTACCCTTTTGTCTGCCATCGAATCGCACGGATTGAAACAAACTTGCCTAGTGGACCACAAATTATGTTTTTGCCGGATAAAAAACGGGAAAAAAAACTAAAAAAAAGTGTCACTTTTTTTTCAAAAATGTTGTGTACTGGCGATCGCGAATGACATATCCAAATTTGGCTAACGACATAACAAACACCCTGTATTAACGAGTGGGGTATCATAGAAAGAAAAGTCTTGAAAATGATATGAAGGTTTAAAAAATCCCATTTTTATTTAAGCTATCCGTTTTCGAAATATCTGCTCTCACAGTCTGAAAAGTGCCCCCCCCCGTCTATTTTTTAAACTATGCAGTAAAAAAAAATGCTATGCATGTCATAAACTTTTTCAACGATTTTTGCTTTGATTAAATTATATCTTATAGTTTTTGAAGAAGGTCGATTTACTGTATTTTTTTATGATAAATTGATAATTGTACAGAATCTTTTGCGCCCGAGTTCGACTCGCACTTCGCCGGTTTTTAGGGTTCCGTAGCCAAAATGGCAAAAACGGAACCTTTATAGATTCGTCATGTCCGTCTGTCCGTCTGTCACAGCCGGTTTACTCGGAAACTATGAATGCTACAGTAACGAAATTTGGTAAGCATATGTGTTGTATGAACCGCTACAGGATTATGATACTAAATTGTAAAAAAAAAACCATTGGGGTGGGGGCCCTCCATACTATCATCCTGAGGGATAGAAAAATTATTTTAGTTGTATATAAGCGTGTGGGATATTAATAGAAAGGTCTTTGAAAATGATATGAACGTTTATAAATCTAATTTTTATTTAAGCAAATCGAGATATCAGCTCTCAAAGTCTGAAAAATGCCCCCCCCCCCTCTAAGTTTTAAACTACGCTATACAAAATTCAAAAAAAAAAATATGTTATGCACATTAATAAACTCTATCAACGATTTTTGGTTAATTAAATTATCTCCTGTAGTTTTTGAGGTAGGTTGATTTAACTGTATTTTTTAAATAATAAATTGATTATGGTACGGAACCCTTCGCGCGCGAGTCCGACTCGCACTTGGCCGTTTTTTTTTAATTGTTGAAGCACTATTTCTACCAAACGGCCCGGATCAGAAAGAATACGAACCGTGTCCGGCAGAATGTCGTCATATGCGCTTGGCCCCAAACATATTATGTCACTGATATGTAACAATTATAGGTAAAATGGTGAAAGTATTCTAGTTAAATGGGGTAGAATAGCGGCGGGAAGTTCATCATTTAACAATACAGAAGCAAGCAGGAAAGAAAAAATTAAAATGTGATGCCAACATACGCATTATCACGTCTACGCCAATGTTACGTTGAACGGCATGATTTAATAAATATTTTTAGTTGGTGCCACTCTACGCAATATTACGTCTACATAGTACTGCGGACATTGGCATTCATGAAGTACTTTTTAAAATTGATGCCAGCTACGCAATAATGCGTAGAAGCAGGCCATTTATATGGTGGCCACCGATTTCTAACCACCGTTTACCTTTGGCACTCAATGGGTTAATGGAAAAGTAGTCTTGGGTTCTTACGAGATACCGGAGTTGTGTGTTATGTTTTGATTTTATTGTAAACCCCTAATCCTATGTGAGGAGTGAAACCATTCAAGACAGAAATTAAGTTTGATTCATTTTATTTCAATAATAATATTACTTAAAAATAAGGAGGTTCATAATTAATGCTTATAATATTATAGCACCTATTCATAAATAAATTAGGAACAGTATGTAGTTAATAGAGAAAGAATAAACATATAGCAATGATACATTATAAAATTTTATTCCCGGGCAATCCCATATTTCTGGCCGAGGTATGTATAGTGATTTCCTCAAACATGCCTAACAGCCGGCCTAGGCTTTCAAGATTTGTATTAAATTCCATTAACAAACTTCCTTAGTCCTTAGTCGCATCTGAATAAAACGTCATACTTCGCAGCCTATTATAAGAAACATAACAACAATATTTCATTGCATGTTTGAGAAAATTCAATAGTTCAATAGATAGGTATAGGCAATTAACAATAAATATTTTTGTACGAAAACATTTGTAAGTAGGTACCTATGTAATATGTGTAATAAGTACGTACTTAGTAGTAATTCAATTATAGTTGGAAAGGACTATGCGTCAAAATGGACCAAAAACCAACAGAGCTGGGAGTAATGTCATTAAAAAGGTCTGCTTAGGTACTTTATTTCATTCTATAGGTGCCTATGTAATATGTGTAATAAGTACGTACTTAGTAGTAATTCAATTATAGTTGGAAAGGACTATGCGTCAAAATGGACCAAAAACCAACAGAGCTGGGAGTAATGTCATTAAAAAGGTCTGCTTAGGTACTTTATTTCATTCTATAGGTGCAAAGTTGAATTCCATTGGATAATTTTATATGAGTAAGGCGTTCTGCGGGCACTCTCTAAGTAAATCACCGTCGTCCAGACATCATTCATCATAGTATTTACTCTGACTAAAATACAAATATCTCCGTTCTGCAATGGAATTGAACATAGTGCCCATAGAATGAAATGAAATAAATGTAAATACCTATTTAATGACACCACTTTCTGCTCTGTTGGTTTTTGGTCCACTCTCCATACAAATCTGCCCTTAGTCCTTTCTAAGAATTAACTTTTTTGACAGTTATAGATTAAACCTTATTAATATGAGGGTAAGGCTAACCGTTTTTCCGATAGTCTTAACGTCATATTTAAGCGAGTGAGTTTAGTAAAACGCCCCCTTTGTCGTTTGCCATAAAGCCGCTTTGTCAGTTTATTCATATGAAGATACAAGGAAATCTCGTCTTTATGGAAAGCGACAAAGTGGGACGTTTTACTAAAAAACTAACTCGTATAAGGCTCATTTCTAAAGTGTCACAAGTTAATTCTTAGAAATTTCCAACTATAAGTAGTTTATAAAATGCGTGTGGCCGGTATCAAATTAACCCTTATAGGGCACCGGTCTCAAAAACGACCACCCCATAGCATTATCTTTATGTATATTTTTCTTGTACAGAATTTTTTGTACTGTGTAATGGCGTTGAGGCTTGAACCGACAATTTTTTCGAGTTGTTCCCGTTAAAGGGTTAGGTTAAAAGGGT
This sequence comes from Thaumatotibia leucotreta, assembly GCA_025490895.1. Lineage (NCBI taxonomy): Eukaryota > Metazoa > Arthropoda > Insecta > Lepidoptera > Tortricidae > Thaumatotibia > Thaumatotibia leucotreta. The sequence continues at coordinate 5,367 of JALPQI010001951.1, forward strand.
ATTAATATATAAATAAGCGCTTAAAAAAGGGTATTTTTGCCAGTAACTTGGCTCATGTTGGTGGGCCAAGATGATCCTGTATTTTATATTAATGAACATTTTCTAATCAATCACACAATCATCTCTCTCTCTCTCTCTCTCTTCAAAGTTTTGCCTAGAACTCGGATTATTAAGGCCTAAGATCCGGAGCGGACAACCGCTTGCGGTCTTTGCAGACAAAATTCGAGCCGAATAATTGGCCATCCGGTTCGCTTATATTAAAGCAGTTAATTGAGACAGTAGTCTATCCCCTCTATCTAACAGATTTATATTGGATCTGGCAATGTTCTGGACCTCCCGCGGCTCTGTTTTGTGAGCCCCTGACTGTGACATAGCTATCTTGGGTGGCACCCGGTTGTCACCCCAAAGAAAGTAAAAAGCAAGGACAATAAAATTTGTATGATCCAGGACATTGATAAATTATTATTTATTATATTGAAAAAGTAACAAAACGCAATAATTAATAAGAGAGAAAAAGAGTTGTTATACAATTAAAATTACTTCTTTCTTACTTTGGCAGCTGCAAACTCAGCAATAACTTCAAAAGTTTATATATTGTTCGATGGCTAATATACCAAGCCGCGATTAGGCCATGGTTGCGTGGATATAGATTTTTTATTAATTTTAATTTACCGAGACTACCCTCACTAAGCACTAAGCATGGGAGCGCTAGGCTCTGGCAGCTCGGCCTACGGCCTCGCTATGCGACACTTTAGTTAGGCCTTCGGTTCTACAGGGAGCTCGGCTTTCGGCCTTAGCTGGGCGCCTCTGAGGAAATTCCATACAATTTTTTTTGTCCAAAAAATTAAAAAAAAAATTTTTTTGAATAGCACCCATTGAGAATCTCTATGAGATTTGTTAAAGCATCCCCCACCTATCTCTCTCCGTTGAAAAGTTCCCATACTAACTTTTTACTCAGAGGCAAATTCCATACAATTTTTTTTTTGTCCAAAAAATCCAAAAAAATATTTTTTGAATAGCTATTGAGAATCTCTATGAGATTTGCTAAAGCACCCCCCACCTATCTCTCTCCGTTCAAAAGTTCCCATACAAATTTTCAACGACCATATGGCGGCCATCTTGAATTTTACAAAGTCCAAAACACTTTTCATCCAATTAAGAGCCCAATTTAATCATACCATGAAAATTTCAGAACCCTAAGAGCCCAACAACAGTTTCAAAATGAGCAAAAAAAATTGGCCCGATCCATGAATTTTCGTTTTTGTCCCGGGGCGCCGCCATCTTGAATTTTTTTCCAAATTTTTTTTTCGAAAATTACTTTCGGGCCTCCCGAGTACGTCTGTGCAAAATTTTAGCGCGCTCGGATCATTATTTCGAAAAATCCATACAAATTTTTTTTTGTGCAAAAAATCTAAAAAAAAATTTTTCAGAATTTGGTGACCTCAAAAGTCACGCACAGCGATTTCTAAATCGATCGGATAAAAAATTTTTTTGAAAAAAAAGTAAAAAAAATTTTTTTGGCAAAAATTTTTTGTCCATCTGGTGGCTCTTGGGGTACTGTACGACATTTGTTCGGGAACCTTCCATCTATCTCTCTCCGTTCAAAAGTTCCCATACAAAGTTTGAACACCCATACGGCGGCCATCTTGAATTTCAGAAAGTCCAAAATACTTTCTGTCCAATCCAGAGTCCAACTTTATCATACTGATAAAATTTCAAAACCCTAAGAGCCCATCAACAGTTTCAAAATGGGCAAAAAAAATTGGCCCGATCCATGAATTTTGTTTTTGCCCCGGGGCGCCGCCATCTTGAATTTTTTCCCAAATTTTTTTTTCGATTATTACTCTCGAGCCCCAAAAGTGCGCCTATGCAAAATTTTAGCGCGCTCGGGTCATTATTTCGAAAAATCCATACAAATTTTTTTTTGCGCAAAAAATCCAAAAAAATTTTTTTCATAATCTCGGGGGCCCAACTATTACGCACAGCGATTTCTGGCCCGCTAGAATCATTTTGAAATTAAAAAAAAAAAAAAAAAAAAGTTTTTTGCAATTTTTTTTTTTCTCATCAAATAGCTCTCGGGGTCCTCTATGACATTTGGTCGAGCACCCCCCACCTATCTCCCCCCGTTTAAAAGTTGCCATACAAACTTTGACGGGCCCTACGGCGGCCATCTTGGATTCCAAAATTACAAAAAAAATATTTCCCTAATCTACGACCTCCAAAAGACCTACCACGAAAAAATCCGGCTCGAAGGACCAACTTGAAAATCGGGTGCAAATTTTTTTTTACTTTTTGCCAAAAATTTTTGCGGCTTCAGAAACTGCCGGCAGTTCCCTATGACATTTGGTCGACCACCCCCCACCTAGGTGCTACCGTTTGGCCGGGCCGTCAATCGAAAAGACGGTCTTTCGAGGTAGACCAAGTTTCGGATTTTTCCTCCCTGTTTGGGACCAGACCCTACACGATGGTATACGACAAGAGACCGTAGGTCCCACCCAGGGAGCCACAGAACCATGTCAACAACAATCAGTCGGGTTGCGGCTATATATAATACTAACTAGTTATTTTTTTGTGCGCGAGGCCCGAGGGCCTCGCGGCGGCTCTTATATTGTGAGGTAAGGGGCCGAAAGAAAATATTTTTTGTGCTACAGTTTAAAAAAGTTTTGCCTAGGCGTTGGATTCTGCGATGGGAAGGGAGAAGAGCGGTAGTGTGCCTTTTTATTGTTTACCCGACAGTTATTTAACATAATATTCATTATGCCAAAATTTAAGTTGTCACAGTTCTAACCCAACCTACCTTACTTTCTGATGGCTGTTTAATTTTTTAAGGAGTCACAGTTCTAACCTAACCTAACCTATTGTCTGACAGCAGTTTCATTTTGTAGGAGGTCACAGTTTTAACCTAACCTAACCTATTGTCTGACAGCAGTTTCATGTTATGGAGGGTCGCAGTTCTAACTTAACCTAACCTTTTGTCTGACAGCAGTTTCATGTTGTGGAGGGTCGCAGTTCTAACCCAACCTATTGTCTGACAGCAGTTTAATTTTGTGGGGGGTCACAGTTCTAACCTAACCTAACCTATTGTCTGACAGCAGTTTCATTTTGTGGGGGGTCACAGTTATAACCTTATCTAACCTATTGTCTGACAGCAGTTTCATGTTGTGGAGGGTCGCAGTTCTAACCTAACCTAACCTATTGTCTGACAGCAGTTTCATGTTGTGGAGGGTCGCAGTTCTATTCTAACCTAACCTATTGTCTGACAGCAGTTTCATGTTGTGGAGGGTCGCAGTTCTATTCTAACCTAACCTATTGTCTGACAGCAGTTTCATGTTGTGGAGGGTCGCAGTTCTAACCTAACCTAACCTATTGTCTGACAGCAGTTTCATGTTTTGGAGGTCACAATTCAAACCTAACCTAACCTATTGTCAGACATCAGTTTAATTTTTTTTAAGGGGCCAAAGTTCAAACCTAACCTACATTCTAATAGCAATTTCATTTTCCAGGAGTTCACAATTCTAACCTAACCTACTTTCCAAGTAGTTTTATTTTCCAGGTGATGACACGGATTTCGATGATTCGGACAAATAACATTATAAAAATTTACTTTTCTAGCAGCTAATTTGGATGACAAAATGATGATATAATATTGCATGTGATCAATACGAATTTCGATGACTCTGACAAATAACACTATGGAAATTTAATGTAATGGAAGTAAAGTTTCTGGTAAATGGTTATTATAGTAAACAATAAAGTATGCAATATTATGCTGTTTGAATAGGATGGCAAAAAATTTATGACAAATGAAATTCTCTTCTCGAAAAGGGGGGAGGGGGATCCCGTGCCTGTGCCTGTGATTATGCCTGGAAACTGCCCACTGAAAACTGGAAAGAGCCCATCATTTCTTAAGAATCAACGTATAGTAAGTAGCAACTGTACAATCGGCAAGAAAAAAAATGTTCTTTACTGATTGTACAGTAAGTAACTAATACCTACTATACAGGGTGTAATCGTTAAGTGTTGCCAGGCCATAATTCCGTAATTATAGCAGATACCAGAAAACTTCTAACTGATATCAAAAGTACGTTACCCAACGAGTAAAATTACACTAATAACTTCTTTGAAATAAAATCAGAGATATTTCATATATTAACTTCAAACCCTTCCATACATTTAGTACGTAACCGTTCTTTCAAAGAGTAGTTTAATACGAATATTTTTTTATTTATGAATAAATGTTAGATTAATTATTTCATTAACGGTAGTATTATTATTTTATTACAATGTATTCGTACAAATAACGAATCTCTAACAGTTTTATGTTATGACATCCGACATTTTTTAAGGCTAGTCGTCATACTAAATGTATGGGAGCGTTTTAACTTAGTATTTTTAATATTACTCCATCTATTTAGAAAAAGTTATTAATACAATTTTACTCGTTGGGTAACGCACTTTCGATATCAGTTGGCAGTTTTCTGATATCTGTTTTTTTTCATCATTTTTCATCATCAGCCTATGTTAGTCCACTGCTGGACGTAGGCCTCTCCTATTAACTTTGCGTATAGACGCATTTGGAGGTAAATGCCCCTAATCGCCACGCTGGGCAAGCGGATTGGCGATCGCAGTAATGTGTCCACTATGATGACGCTGCTGCCCATCATCAATCTTGTAAATTGTCAGTGACACTTCAATCCCTTAGTCGACTTTTACGACACCCGCAGGAGGAGTTGGGGTGATGACAAATGTATTCTTACTGCCGTCACCACAAATTCAAATTTCCTATGGGCAGACAATTTTTCACTCCTATATTTTTGACTTTGCTGCTTGTTTCGTGTAACAACAGTTGTGAGTTTTCAGGAGAAGATTTGGACGTAATGATACGATAATTCCAACTCACATAAGTAATCAAAACTTTCTGTCAAGGGAATGTAATCGTGTAACTATGTCCATTTATACACAAATGGCAAAAACTATTACGTGCCTTGAAAAGTTAAATTTAATGTCTGCAAAAGTCTGATTGTTAATTAATTGAATGATATTATTGTTATGTTGTTTTAGTGTTGTATTATTATATTAAATAGTGATCAGGGTATGATTCTGATATTTGTCATTTTTATGACAATTCGTTAGGTAGGTACATTATTTCTTGGATTTGAACAATTTTACATCTCTCTCTATTTAGCTACACGATAAGTAACCATAGCGATACATGATGCCATTACTGTTTTCAAGTTTATAGGGTTCCGTAACCCTTATAAATTCATCATGTCTATCTATCCCTCTGTCACAGCCGATTTACTCGGAAACTATAAATGCTACAGTAAAGAAATTTGGTAAGGATATGTGTTGTATGAACCGCGCAGAATTATGATATAACATTATATAGTAAAAAAATGGGGATTGGGGCCCTACATACAGGTAAAGGTGCGTTCAAACCAAAAGAGCATTCGCTGTTCTAATCGAATTTCGTAGAGTCCCCACTCTACGAAATTCGATCGCTACACAAAACGTGATTGGTTGATTTCGTAGAACGGGGGATAGAACAGCGAATGCTCTTTTGGTTTGAACGCACCTTAACGGTGGGATAGATTTTTTTTAGATGTATATTAACGTGTGGGGTATCATAGAAAGAAAAGTCTTTGAAAATTATATGAAGGTTTAAAAATAAACATAAACTCTTTCAACGATTTTTGCTTTGATTAAATTATATCTTATAGTTTTTGAAGAAGGTCTATTTACTGTATTTTTTAATGATAAATTGATAATTGTACAGAATCCTTTGCGCCCGAGTTCGACTCGCACTTCGCCGGTTTTTAGGGTTCCGTAGCCAAAATGGAAAAAACGGAACCCTTATAGATTCGTCATGTCCGTCTGTCCGTCTGTCACAGCCGGTTTACTCGGAAACTATGAATGCTACAGTAACGAAATTTGGTAAGCATATGTGTTGTATGAACCGCTACAGGATTAAGATACTAAATTGTAAAAAAAAACCATTGGGGTGGGGGCCCTCCATACATGTAACTGAGGGACAGAAAAAATATTTTAGTTGTATATAAGCGTGTGGGATATTAATAGAAAGGTCTTTGAAAATGATATGAACGTTTATAAATCTAATTTTTATTTAAGCAAATCGAGATATCAGCTCTCAAAGTCTGAAAAATGCCCCCCCATCCCCCCCCCCCGCCCCTCTAAGTTTTAAACTACGCTATACAAAATTAAAAAAAATATATATATGTTATGCACATTAATAAACTCTATCAACGATTTTTGGTTTGATTAAATTATCTCCTGTAGTTTTTGAGGTAGGTTGATTTAACTGTATTTTTTAAATAATAAATTGATTATGGTACGGAACCCTTCGCGCGCGAGTCCCACTCGCACTTGGCCGGTTTTTTTTAATTGTTGAAGCACTATTTCTACCAAACGGCCCGGATCGGAAAGAATACGAACGTATGTGGCGACATCCAATCGTGTCCGACAGAATGTCGTCACATGCGCTTGGCCCCAAACATATGTCACTGATATGTAACAATTATAGGTAAAATGGTGAAAGTATTCTAGTTAAAGGGGTAGAATAGCGGCAGGAAGTTCATCATTTAACAATACAGAAGCAAGCAGGAAAGAAAAAATTAAAATGTGATGCCAACATACGCATTCTCACGTCTACGCAATGTTACGTTGAATGACTTAATAAATATTTTTAGTTGGTGCCACTCTACGCAATATTACGTCTACATAGTACTGCGGACATTGGCATTCATGAAGTACTTTTTAAAATTGATGCCAGCTACGCAATAATGCGTAGAAGCAGGCCATTTATATGGTGGCCACCGATTTCTAACCACCGTTTACCTTTGGCACTCAATGGGTTAATGGAAAAGTAGTTTTGGGTTCTTACGAGATACCGGAGTTGTGTGTTATGTTTTGATTTTATTGTAAACCCCTAATGAAATCCTATGTGAGGAGTAAAACCATTCAAGACAGAAATTAAGTTTGATTCTTTTTTTATTTCAATAATAATATTACTTAAAAATAAGGAGGTTCATAATTAATGCTTATAATATTATAGCACCTATTCATAAATAAATTAGGAACAGTATGTATTTAATAGAGAAAGAATAAACATATAGCAATGATACATTATAAAATTTTATTCCCGGGCAATCCCATATTTCTGGCCGAGGTATGTATAGTGATTTTCTCAAACATGCCTAACAGCCGGCCTAGGCTTTCAAGATTTGTATTAAATTCCATTATAGGTGAAAAACTTAAGAAAGTCACCTGTTGTATGTGTGAGTAATGTGTTCGAATAGGCGTTTGTTTTGTTTTTGTACTAATTTTAAACATGTGTTCTCTATTCGAATACGTGACTCACACATACAGCAGGTGACTTTCTTAAGTTTTTAAACTATAGCAAACTTCCTTAGTCCTTAGTCGCATCTGAATAAAACGTCATACTTCGCAGCCTATTATAAGGAACATAACAACAATATTTCATTGGATGTTTAAGAAAATTTAATAGTTCGATAGATAGGTATAGGCATTTAACAATAAATATTTTTGTACGAAAACATTTGTAATTAGGTACCTATGTAATATGTGTAATAAGTACGTACTTAGTAGTAATTCAATTATAGTTGGAAATTTCTAAGAATTAACTTTTTTGACAGTTATAGATTAAACCTTATTAATATGAGGGTAAGGCTAACAGTTTTCCGATAGTCTTAACGTCATATATATGCGAGTGAATTTAGTAAAACGCCCCTTTGTCGTTTGCCATAAAGCCGCTTTGTCAGTTTATTCATATGAAGATACAAGGAAAACTCGTCTTTATGGAAAGCGACAAAGTTGGACGTTTTACTAAAAAACTAACACATATAAGGCTCATTTCTAATGTGTCATAAGTTAATTCTTAGAAATTTCCAACTATAAGTAGCTTATAAATGCGTGTGGCCGGTATCAAATTAACCCTTACAGGGCACCGGTCTCAAAAACGACCACCCCATAGCATTATCTTTATGTATTTTTTTCTTGTACAGAAAATTTTCTACTGTGTAATGGCGTTGAGGCTTGAACCGACGATTTTTTCGAGTCGTTCCCGTTAAAGGGTTAGGTTAAAAGGGTATTAATATATAAATAAGCGCTTAAGGGTATTTTCACCAGTAACTTGGCTCATGTTGGTGGGCTAAGATGATCTTGCATTTTATATTAATGAACATTTTCTAATCAATCACACAATCATCTCTCTCTCTCTCGCTCTCTCTCTCTTCAAAGTTTTGCCTAGAACTCGGATTATTAAGGCCTAAGATCCGGAGCGGACAACCGCTTGCGGCCTTTGCAGACAAAATTCGAGCCGAATAATTGGCCATCAGGTTCGCTTATATTAAAGCAGTTAATTGAGACAGTAGTCTATCCCGTCTATCTAACAGATTTATATCGAATCTGGCAATGTTCTGGACCTCCCGCGGCTCTGTTTTGTAAGCCCCTGACTGTGACATAGCTATCTTGGGTGGCACCCGGTTGTCACCCCAAAGAAAGTAAAAAGCAAGGACAATAAAATTTGTATGATCCAGGACATGGATAAATTATTATTTATTATATTGAAAAAATAACAAAACGCAATAATTAATAAGAGAGAAAAAGAGTTGTTATACAATTAAAATTACTTCTTTCTTACTTTGGCAGCTGCAAACTCAGCAATAACTTCAAAAATTCATATATTGTTCGATGGCTAATATACCAAGCCGCGATTGGGCCATGGTTGCGTGGATATAGATTTTTTATTAATTTTAATTTACCGAGACTCGCACAGAGCACCCTCACTAAGCACTAAGCATGGGAGCGCTAGGCTCTGGCAGCTCGGCCTACGGCCTCGCTATGCGACGCTTTGGGCCTTCGGTTCTACAGGGAGCTCGGCTTTCGGCCTTAGCTGGGTGCCTCTGAGGAAATTCCATACAATTTTTTTTTTGTCCAAAAAATTCAATAAATATTTTTTGAATAGCTATTGAGAATTTCTATAAGATTTGTTAAAGCACCCCCACCTATCTCTCTCCGTTGAAAAGTTACCATACTAACTTTTTTCTCAGAGGCAAATTCCATACAAATTTTTTTTCGTCCAAAAAATCCAAAAAAAAGATTTTTGAATAGCTATTGAGATTTTCTATGAGACTTGTTAAAGCACCCCCCACCTATCTCTCTCTATTCAAAAGTTCCCATACAAACTTTGAACGACCATATGGCGGCCATCTTGAATTTTAGAAAGTCCGAAACACTTTTCGTCCAATTAAGAGCCCAATCTAATCCTACCGTGAAAATTTCAGAACCCTAAGAGCCCAACAACAGTTTCAAAATGAGCAAAAAAAATTGGCCCGATCCATGAATTTTCGTTTTTGTCCCGGGGCGCCGCCATCTTGAATTTTTTTCCAAATTTTTTTTTCGAATATTATTTTTGGGCTTCCCGAGTACATCTATGCAAAATTTTAGCGCGCTCGGGTCATTATTTCGAAAAATCCATACAAATTTTTTTTTGTCCAAAAAATCCAAAAAAAATTTTTTTGGAATCTGGAGAGCCCAAAAGTTACGCACAGCGATTTCCGAACCGATCAGATAAAAAAATTTTTTGAAAAAAAGTAAAAAAATTTTTTTTGCTAAAATTTTTTGTCCATCTGATTGCTCTTAGGGTACTGTACGACATTTGTTCGAGCTCCCCCCACCTATCTTTCTCCGTTCAAAAGTTCCCATACAAAGTTTGAACACCCAGACGGCGGCCATCTTGAATTCTAGAAAGTCCAAAATACGTCTTGTCCAATCCAGACCCCAATCTTATCATACTGTTAAAATTTAAAATCCCTAAACGCTCATCAACAGTTTCAAAATGGGCAAAAAAAATTGGCCCGATCCATGAATTTTCGTTTTTGCCCCGGGGCGCCGCCATCTTGAATTTTTTCCAAAAATTTTTTTTCAAATATTACTCTCGGGCCCTCAAAGTGTGCCTATGCAAAATTTTTGCGCGCTCGGATCATTATTTCGAAAAATCCATACAAATTTTTTTTTGCGCAAAAAATCCAAAAAAAAAATTTTTCTAATCTCGAGGGCCCGACTTTTACGTACAGCAATTTCTAGCCCGCTCAGACCATTTTGAAATTTTTGAAAAAAAAAAAAAAAAAGTTTTTTGCCAATTTTTTTTTCTCATCGGACAGCTCTTGGAGTCCTCTATGACATTTGGTCGAGCACCCCCCACCTATCTCCCCCCGTTTAAAAGTTGCCATACAAACTTTGACGGGCCCTACGGCGGCCATCTTGGATTCCAAAATTACAAAAAAAATATTTTTCTAATCTACGACCTCCAAAAGACCTACCACAAAAAAATCCGGCTCGAAGGACCAACTTGAAAATCGGGTGCAAAAATTTTTTTACTTTTTGTCAAAAATTTTTGCGGCTTTAGAAACTGCCGGCAGTTCCCTATGACATTTGGTCGACCACCCCCCAACCAGGTGCTACCGTTTGGCCGGGCCGTCGATCGAAAAGACGGTCTTTCGAGGTAGACCAGGTTTCGGATTTTTCCTCCCTGTTTGGGACCAGACCCTACACGATGGTATACGACAAGAGACCGTAGGTCCCACCCAGGGAGCCACAGAACCATGTCAACAACAATCAGTCGGGTTGCGGCTATATATAATACTAACTAGTTTTTTGCTCTGTGCGCGAGGCCCAAGGGCCTCGCGGGCCTCTCTTTTTATCGACTGGATGAGTGGAGGACTCGAGATTTATTTTTTATTTTCTTTAATTTTTTTATTTTTATTTTTGTATTAATTTTTACTTTTGTCGCAGTAATAGGGCTTGTGAACTGGACTCCTGCAGCTCGGCCTTCGGCCTCGCGAGCTTTCACGCCTCGGAGGGACGCTTCGGGCCTTCGGCCCTACGCGGAGCTCGGCCTTCGGCCTTCGCGGATTGTCGAAACGAATCGTCGGGCCTGCGGCCCTCCGATTCGTTTTCATGTTACACTTTTTCATTGAGTAGCATGGGAGTTCTGGACTCATGCAGCTCGGCCTTCGGCCTCGCGAGCTGGCGTGCCTGTGTTGGACGCTTCGGGCCTTCGGCCCTACGCGGAGCTCGGCCTTTGGCCTTCGCAGGTTGTCGAAACGAATCGTCGGGCCTGCGGCCCTCCGATTCGTTTTCAAGTTATACTTTTTCATTGAGTAGCATAGGAGTTCTGGACTCAAGCAGCTCGGCCTTCGGCCTCGCGTGCTAGCTCGCCTATGTTGGACGCTTCGGGCCTTCGGCCCTACGCGGAGCTCGGCCTTCGGCCTTCGCGGGTACGAAGCTTCGCCTTCGGGCCTTCGGCCCTCAGGCTCAGCTTAAATAGTTACACAGATTTTATTATAAGTAGAAAAGCTTTGTTTTCTCGCAGCTCGGCCTCCGGCCTCGCAGGCTACCGCGCCTCTATGGGACGCTCCGGGCCTTCGGCCCTACGCGGAGCTCGGCCTGCGGCCTTCGCTGGGGTTTGAAGCGAACCGTCGGGCCTGCGGCCCTCCGGTTCGCTTATTAAGACAGTTAGGAAGGGCAGTTTCACCGCGTGGGCTCGCCCGTCGGGCCTTCGGCCCTCGGGCTCGCGCGGAGAGCACCTCGATCGTGACGCTCCGGGCCTTCGGCCCTACGCGGAGCTCGGCCTTCGGCCTTCGCGGGCTTGACGCCTCGCCATCGGGCCTTCGGCCCTCAGGCTCGGCTTATTAAGACACTGGAGTTATTGAACGCTTGGTAGCTCGATTTGCTCGGAGCTCGGCCTTCGGCCTCGCTTTAAATTACTTGGAGGTGACGCGCTTGGGCACTCGGGTCGAAGCTCCGGGCCTTCGGCCCTCCGCAAGGTCGGCCTTCGGCCTCCCACCCTGAAGCTCGCCCTTCGGGCTCGCTTAACTTAGATTTATATTGGTTCTGGTAATGTTCCGGCCCTCCTGCAGCGAGGCCTTCGGCCTCGCCCAAAATTACTGGGGTTGGGGACCCTCTTGGGCCCCGGGAGTGAAGCTCCGGGCCTTCGGCCCTCCGCGGGGTCGGCCTTCGGCCTCCCGGCCTGAAGCTCGCCCTTCGGGCTCGCTTAACTTACTTGGGATTTTGACTTTTTGTTCGGGGTCGCCGCCATCTTGGATTTTTTTCCAAATTTTTTTTCAGATTATCACTCCTGGGCCCAAATAATGCCAGATTTTATTATAATGCCAAATAGATTATGCCATGAGAATAATATGCCAAACAGATTTTATTATAAGTAGAAAAGCTTTGTTTTCTCGCAGCTCGGCCTCCGGCCTCGCAGGCTACCGCGCCTCTATGGGACGCTCCGGGCCTTCGGCCCTACGCGGAGCTCGGCCTGCGGCCTTCGCTGGGGTTTGAAGCGAACCGTCGGGCCTGCGGCCCTCCGGTTCGCTTATTAAGACAGTTAGGAAGGGCAGTTTCACCGCGTGGGCTCGCCCGTCGGGCCTTCGGCCCTCGGGCTCGCGCGGAGAGCACCTCGATCGTGACGCTCCGGGCCTTCGGCCCTACGCGGAGCTCGGCCTTCGGCCTTCGCGGGCTTGACGCCTCGCCATCGGGCCTTCGGCCCTCAGGCTCGGCTTATTAAGACACTGGAGTTATTGAACGCTTGGTAGCTCGATTTGCTCGGAGCTCGGCCTTCGGCCTCGCTTTAAATTACTTGGAGGTGACGCGCTTGGGCACTCGGGTCGAAGCTCCGGGCCTTCGGCCCTCCGCAAGGTCGGCCTTCGGCCTCCCACCCTGAAGCTCGCCCTTCGGGCTCGCTTAACTTAGATTTATATTGGTTCTGGTAATGTTCCGGCCCTCCTGCAGCGAGGCCTTCGGCCTCGCCCAAAATTACTGGGGTTGGGGACCCTCTTGGGCCCCGGGAGTGAAGCTCCGGGCCTTCGGCCCTCCGCGGGGTCGGCCTTCGGCCTCCCGGCCTGAAGCTCGCCCTTCGGGCTCGCTTAACTTACTTGGGATTTTGACTTTTTGTTCGGGGTCGCCGCCATCTTGGATTTTTTTCCAAATTTTTTTTCAGATTATCACTCCTGGGCCCAAATAATGCCCGCATGCCAAATTTCAGCGCGATCGGACCATTATTTCGAAAAATCCATACAAAATTTTTTTTGTGCAAAAAATCTGAAAAAATTTTTTTCGGAATCTGGAGAGCCCAAAAGTCACGCACAGCGATTTCCAGCTCGATCAAATAAAAAAAAAATTTTCGAAAAAAAAAAAAATTTTTTTTTTGCAAAAATTTTTTGCCCACCTGACAGCTCTTGGAGTCCTCTATGACATTTGGTCGAGCACCCCCCACCTATCTCCCCCCGTTTAAGAGTTCCCATACAAATTTTGACAGGCCCTACGGCGGCCATCTTGGATCCGAGAATCACAAAAACACTTTTTCTTTAATCTAGGTCCCTCAGAGATTCTACCACAAAAAAATCCGGCTCGAAGGACCATTTTGAAATTTGGGTGCAAAAATTTTTTTTTTTTTTTTGCAAAAATTTTTGCGGCTTTAAAAACTGTCAGCAGTTCCCTATGACATTTGGTCGAGCACTTCCCACCTAGGTCTCACCGTTTGGCCGGGCCGTCGAACATTTTTTGACCAGGAAGCAAATCCTCAAATGTCAGATTTTTCCTGAGGTCACCAGAGCGCCCTCTATATGTTGGTATATGAAATTACATCCCACCATACCTCCTTCCCGGAGATTAACTATACACATGAAATCAGTCGGGATGCAGCTATATATAATATTAAAATTAATAGCAAGAACGAAAAGGATTGTCTTATGAAACTCTAAACTGGTGGAAGTGAAAAGGGACGATTATCGTTATCGTACGAGGGGCCGCACATAGTGTGCCACTAAGAGGGATAGACATAGTCACTTACTACTAAGAAGAAAGTGCCACACAGGCACTTAGTGACGTATTCAACGCATTTGTCTGGCACTTACACTTAGCATCTAATGCACACACACACAAAAAATAGTGGCACAGTGATAAGGACGGACGATTATCGTTCCTTTTCACTTCCACTAGTAAAAAGTTTCATAAGACCATCCCTTTCGTTCTTGCTATTATTATAACGTTGTCAAATCCATATTAATCCTACATTCATGTTATCGTATCACTATGCCACTATTTTTTGCCTGACACCTCGCACAAGGTGTCAGACAGATGCGTTGAATACGTCAGGTGGCAGTGAAATTAAAAGTTTTCAATGTGAAAGTGGACACCAACAACTTATCCCAAGGCTTATTTTGAACTACTTATTCTAGATATGGTGCGATGCGAAGTACAAGGTTGTAAAAGTAGAAACGAGCGAAAAATCGCGGACATAACTTTTCACAGGTAAATATAGTGTTTCTCAGTATAATTCTAAATAAAATTGTTAGCAAACCATTCTGGCCATCATTAACTCGGAAAAGGAAAATAATTCAGTGTCTTTGTTATTGTTCGAGGTATACCAGGGTCGCGTTTTATAAAGTTACAATTTACAATTTCGCTGTTTGCCTCTCTTTCTAGCCAATATGTGAGTGCGTCAGAGAGGCAAACAGCGAAATTGTAAATTGTAACTTTATAAAACGCGACCATGGTGTAACCACTAACCAGTCACTCTATGTCCATCTCTCAGTAGAGCCGCTAACGTCTCTATTGAATACTTCTTCTAAGGCCATAAATGTCAACTGTCATCTCCTCAGCTGTCAAATTGTCAATAGTGTCAATTGTCAAAATAACTGCATGGTTCACTTGACTGTGTTATTATTTCGAAAAGCATGATAATATTCCGTTTTATATAATTTATAGTTCATATAAATAGGAACTACTATAGTAATCAGTTTCAACGCATCTGTGAGTAAAAAATAAATAATATTGTAAGGAAATACCTACCATTAAGTACCTCGAAAACATTTGTTACCATATTTTGTGTATGTTTTAGCCGATATAATCATGTCGGGGAAGAAATGTAAGCACTGTGGGTCCTCGGAGATCGAAGTAGATCCAGCTCGAGGAGACGCGGTGTGCACTAACTGCGGAACAGTACTGGAAGATAATATTATAGTTGCTGAAGTTGAGTTCCAAGAGAACGCTCATGGCGGTGCCTCTGCTATTGGCCAGTTTGTGTCTGCTGAGTCCAAAGGTGGAGCTACTGGATTTGGAGGAGGTGAGGATAGTACTATTGTTTGTGGGACCAAAATATACGCCTTTATTAAATGTGTGTACATTGTTGCGATAGATAAATGAATTGAAAATAAATGATAGATAAAGCAGACAGCTGTTTGTAGAAACTTAGAAATAAGTAATCTATCTTTTCAAGTCAAGTCAGTAATCTGTCAATTCAAGTGGAGGTAAATATAAATAAATAAATATCTTTCTTGGGACAACTTACACAAATTGAATTAGTCCTGCAGTAAGCTCAATAAAATTATGGCTTGTGATGTAAGTACCAAGCGGCATGTATATAATATATACTTAAATACATAGACAGTAATGAATAAATACATGATTTGTGTAATTGTTTATAACAAATATTTGTTCCTCAGCCATGGCTGTTTTATATGTATAGCTAAGTACCTCTATAATATCCACATAATCTTCAGTTGACAACCAAAACACACTTAGTAACAAATACTTACTTGAAATAAAGCTTGTAACACAGTTCCGATACAATACAGTACAGGCATACAATATTGCTACTAGTAGTGACAGTTTTTATAGTTAATTTTAGTTGACAACTGACCATATCTTTTAAATTTTGCGGATTAACTCAAATTTTGTTAATATTTTTTGAGCTGTGTTTTGTAGGCTACAGCCATAAAAGCTGAGGATGAGGTCAACTCCCACCTCTGGTGTTGGTAAACTTCAGTATTTTTTCTTTGGTATATGATGTCTAATATTTAAATTCATATATTTTATTTTCATTGTCTTATAGTACCCATAACACAAACCTTAATCAAGCTTACTGAAGTACTAGCTCAATCAGGGGATTACCAACAACAATTGGATATTAAATTGGATTCCTCTTATCCTGTAAACATATTTAGAAATATTTGTAATCAGCACATATACACAGTGCTCGCGAGCATTGCGAAAGATTTTAACTATGCATTCTATACATCAAAATAAACAAAAAATATTATGACCCCTAATGTCAAATACCACAAAAAAAAAATTTTTTGTTCTTTTTTTTTTGACTTTTTGTATACTTTTTAACATTTTCAATACTTTTTATCAAAACAACAATTTGTTAAAATTTGTTTTTTTAAATGATTTTTTTAGGGACAGGTTTTTTCGTCAAGTCTATTTTTATTTTTTGATTGTCAGGCAAAAGGTGTGGTAATATTAGAACTTTAGAACACAAATTGTGGTAGCATTGTAATGAAATGGCCGTGTGGTGACGGCAGAAAGAATACATTTGTCACCACCCCAACTCCTCCTGCGGGTGTCGTAAGAGTCGACTAAGGGATTGAAGTGTCACTGACCATATTTGACTAAAGATTGATGACGGGCAGCAGCGTCATCATAGTGGACACATTACTGCGATCGCCAATCCGCTTGCCCAGCGTGGCGATTATGGGCATTTACCTCCTAATGTGTCTAAATGCATAGTTAATAGGAGAGGCCTACGTCCAGCAGTGGACTATCATAGACTGATGATGATTGTATTGAAAAAGAAGCTTTATGATGAGTTACATTGAAAAACTTATTTCGAAAAAAGGTTACTTAATTATTTTTGCAACCGAGCTGAATCCAGGAAATTTTATATAACAGTAAATACTCTAAATATGCTCAGGAATTTAGCATTAAAATCTTCGAATGCTCACAAGCACCCTGTATAGTATTTTCTATGAAATTTTATACCCAACCCATATTCTTTGACCAAGCCATTTTAAAACAAATACTATAGTTTCTTACTGTGTTTAATTTTTCTAAATCCTTTCATAAAAAATTTCAGCCTTCAATGCGGGCATTGGGCAGGAATCCAGAGAGGTGACGTTACGGAAAGCAAGAGATGGCATCACAGCTCTCTGCCAGCAATTGCGGCTTAACCAGCAATGCATAGACATAGCTTGCAACTTTTTCAAAATGGCGCTGTCGCGTCATCTCACTATCGGAAGACCGGCGAGCCACACGCAGGCGGCTTGTGTCTACATGACGTGTAGGACTGAAGGCACAGCACGTATCCTTTTTAAAACTAACCCTTATGCCGCAGCCACGACATTGGTCTAAGGCGACCGGCCAACCCACATCGGCATCACGCTCCAACTCATGGATTCGCTCGCCGCTGGTCGCCTTAGGCCAATGTCGTGGCCGGGCCTGAACGACTTGGCCACGACTTTGTGCGATCAGCGATTTTGATGAGCGATACTATTAGTTGGAGACTGATATGTTTTTCCGAGAGCCCCTACCGCGAATTTCGAAATCCGCTCGTGTATTTGTCACTGTCACTCTAATAAGTTGGAATCGTCTAATGAGTTCAATCGTAAATGAAACGTAACTGTTATTGACTCACTAACTAATGAGGGTTTTCTCGAAAACGTATGCCACTAGTTGGCGCCACTTAGCCGTAAGGTCCCGTTAAGAAACACAATTATCCAGCTCCAAAGAAAAAATAACTAGTAGGGATTTTTATTTTTTTCTATAATTTTTATAACTCATACAAAACATTTAAACACAAAACTATAGGTGCTCTGAGAATTTAGACAAGTTTCTGGACCTGACGCCTCAGTGCTGCCGCCCTGGTGAACGTCATTTCAGAAAACCCGGGTCTCTATTGGTTCCCATAAAGTTTGAAGTTCGATTTTTGAAGCGAATAACGTTGTAGGTCCGAATTTTTTTTAGTCATATTGTCATAAGTCATAAAAATTAATATTATAAATCGGTGGTCAGTTTTATGTAGGTCATAATTATTGTTAGTCATAAAAGTCGATGCCCATAACTTTTAAAATCCATACAGCATCATTTTCAGAATGTTAAAAGCAATAACCTTCCTTATTATAACTGTTACAACGTCTATATTCGCAAGTTGTAATTATTTGTGACCTAATAAATTAAGTAAGTAAACTTGGTAATAAACTTAGTTAGTAAGTAAATAGTAAGAGTATTATTTTAAAAGTCGGTCCTGTTAGGTCACAGTTCAACCTAACACTCCTCCTCGTTTCGCTCGTCGTCGTACCAACACTGACCTGCCTTAGAGTCGAGTAGGTAAGGAAGTTTCCTAAGTTGCATCATAGTCCATAAATTTCTTAATTTAAGTTAAGGAAAGTTATAAATTTCGTATTTAATATTGAATTTTTTGGATGAAATTCGGTTAGTTATTAAAACAATAATTATGAGTAAGAACCATTAGTAGGTTCAAATGTATGACTTAAAATATTTCTAAAAATTGATAGATAGACCTTTGAATGTTATAGTCAGCAATTTTATACCTTTTGTAATTAGAGTATGTAATGTTATAGGTTAGTAATGTTAGATCTATTAATCGTTATACTTAACAAAAATTATGACCATTGATGCTTATATCAGTAAATTATATGGATATCAATTTCTGACTAACGAAATTCGGATTAACAAATATATGGGAAAGAAAGGGATCCCCAGAAAACCCTCATTCTTTTATTTTCATTGTCTTATAGTACCCATAACACAAACACAACCTTAATCAAGCTTACTGTAGTACTAGCTCAATCAGGGGATTACCAACAACAATTGGATATTAAATTGGATTCCTCTTATCCTGTAAACATATTAAACAATATTTGTAATCAGCACATATACATGGTGCTCGCGAGCATTGCGAAAGATTTTGACTATGCATTCTATACATCAAAATAAACAAAAAATATTATGACCCCTAATGTCAAATACCACAAATATTTTTTTTTTCTTTTTTTTAGACTTTTTGTATACTTTTTAACATTTTCAATACTTTTTATCATAACAACAATTTGTTATATATATTTTTTTTTATGTTTTTTTAGGGACAGGTTTTTTCGTCAAGTCTATTCTTATTTTTTAACAGAAGGATTATTCATTTTCCAATAGAATGTAGTTTTATTTTTTTATATAATTTTATTAACTCATACAAAACATTTAAACACGAAACTGTAGGCGCTCTGAGAATTTAGACTAGTTTCTGGACCAGGGTGCTTAGACAAGTTGCCAATCGCTAACGCTTAATCGTCAATCGTAAACGAAAGGCGGCTAACTGTCTTTGTCGCACTAATATGAAAGAATGACAGAGAGAGAAAACTACGATACGCTACTAAGCGTTAGCGATTGGCAACTTGGCTAAGCATTCTGACGCCTCAGTGCTGCCGCCCTGGTGAACGTCATTTCAGAAAACCCTCATTAGAAAGAGTGACAGAGAGGAAACTACGATGCTCAACTGTGCGTTAGCGGTTGGCAGCTTGGCTACGCACCCCGTGCCGTATAATAGTCCAGTCGCCAACAGATATATCGGAGCGACCAAGGTGCTTAGAAATATCTGAGCAGGATGCTTAGCCAAGTTGTCAATCGCTAACGCTTAATCGGCAATCGTAAACGTAATGCGGCTAACTGTCTTTGTCGCACTAATTTGAAAGAGTGACAGAGAGAGAAAACTACGATACGCTACTAAGCGTTAGCGATTGGCAGCTTGGCTAAGCATTTTGATGCCTCAGTGCTGCCGCCCTGGTGAACGTCATTTCAGAAAACCATCATTAGAAATAGTGACAGAGAGGAAACTACGATGCTCAACTGTGCGTTAGCGGTTGGCAGCTTGGTTACGCACCCCGTGCCGTATTATAGTCCAGTCGCCAACAGATATATCGGAGCGAACAAGGTGCTCAGAAATATCTAGACAGGCCTCTATTGTAAAGGCGTGGAGTTACATATTATTGAGCGTGACCGGTCCGATATCTGGGGCATATTTCTCGAAAGCTTGTAACTTGTAACGTAATACAAGCGGAAGTCCTTATTTAATTAATAGTGTTAAAAAGAGACTTCCACTTGTATTACAAGTTACAAGCGTTCAAGAAACGGGCCCCTGATAGCGACTGACAAACAAATACGACACCCAGGGCCCTATCCCACTAAACTTTACATATGTAAAATGTGACAAATTTGTAGAATTGTTTACATAAAAACGTACCACAAATATTACAAATATGTAGAAGCGACAAGTCTGTATTCTACAAATATATGCATTACAAATCACTGTAACACAAAGCATGGGTGGTGTGTCAATGTAGTATACAATTTACATATTTGTGTAATATCTAAAATCATTTGTAAATTTATATTTGTATAACAATTGTATTTGCAGTAATTTCTTCGACAAGGAACTTCTTTTATGTTGCGGGTAGTTTGATACCTTTTAATAAGCGGTAAAAATACCTATAACAACCAACATAACACTATAAGCAGTTGTTGCTTTGGGTCTAGAGTACAATTTCTTCTTGTTTCACGTTGCAGATTCGGACCAATAGCCTGTAGTAAATATTCCACCGTAGATTTGCTCACTCTAAATCGTTGATTAAACGTGAAATCAGTCACATAAAAAGTCAAATTTACTCGTTCTTTATACGTTCTTTGGCGTCTGACAACTACATTTTTTTCGCTACTACTACTATCACTCGTACTCGACATGGTGTTGCGGTAGAATTGAACTCTTGTTATGAGATTGTACTTTTTACACGCGGTGATAGAATTGTAGATTTGTAGCTACAATTCTACAAAATTGTACGCATTTTATTACAATTCATCGTAACACAAAACTTTTACGTACAGTCGTAGACTACAAATATGTAAATTTTCCCGGAAAACCACATGTAATATGTAAAGTTTTGTGATACACCGAATTGTAGATTTATCACTACAATTACATATTTGTAGAAATTTTCCGATACAAATTTGTAATATGTAATTTTTGTGATGCGCTCGCTTGTATTATCTACATATATGTAATATGTAAATTGTAATTTACAATTGTAACTTTGGTGGGATAGGGCCCAGCTCGTTCAGGGCCCTATCCCACTAAACTTTACATATGTAAAATGTGACAAATTTGTAGAATTGTTTACATAAAAACGTACCACAAATATTACACTTATGTAGAAGCGACAAGTCTGTATTCTACAAATAGATGCATTACAAATCACCGTAACACAAAGCATGGGTGGTGTGTCAATGTAGTTTACAATTTACATATTTGTGTAATATGTAAAATTGTATTTATTACAATTTGTAAATTTAACAAATATGTAGATTACGTGTTTGTATATCTAGAATTGTATTTGCAGTAATTTCTTCGACAAGGAACTTCTTTTATGTTGCGGGTAGTTTGATACCTTTTAAAAAGCGGTAAAAATAACTTCCAAGTTTCTGTGTTAATACGTGATTGATATTTTCTGGGCTCCTGAATTTGAATCTCGTTTTAGAGAATAGAGAGATTTTATTTGGAAGATGTAGCAATACTTTAACCCATGATGTAAAAATACACAAATGGAAAGAGATTACAAATCAGTTAGAAAAAGTGAAAATATATTGAACAAGGTTTGGAGAAATGAGTACCTACTGTTCTCGTCACGAATCGCCCTTATTTATCTCGTCTTAAGCTGTCTTAGGCGAATGTATGAATGTTCACAAGATGTCCTCGTATACACAATAGGGGAGAGTGGGTAGGATTCGTACAGCGGGAGCATTCGTACAGTGGTCATATCTCCGCTATCCGACACGCGAACATGTTCATATTTTTATGTATAACGGCCACTAATATGCATAACTTATCACCGAGATGGGATGGAAATATGGCAGATAGTTTCTTCAAAAAAAATTAAAACGTGTTTTTGACACCTCAAAGTAATTATAAGAGTCATTTTTAAATGCATTTATTTCAGAAAGCTTTGCTCAGTTACACACGTAATTAAATATACTTCATAAGCTAATCTTTGAACTGCGTATGAAATGCTTAATTATATGATTAGGATACCAGTTATTTTTATTTTTTGTTTTAAGTTTTTCATAGTAGGATGGGGTACTTTCGTACAGCCAAGAATGTATGAGAATCCTTACTGTACGAATGTACCCCAATATTTTTGTTAAGTGAGAATATTGTTTTTTCCAAATAAAGTCGTCGATATATGAATAAAATATTTGTAAATAAATACAGACAGTTGAGAACAAAACTAATACTGTGGTAAAAAATACTATGTACGAAGGTACCCCACGCATGGGGCGCTTTCGTACGATTTTCATTTTTTGGGAAAAACTATCTGACGTTCTTACCTTATTTTGTATTAGCTCTAAGCCGAACTATTATTAAAGCCAGATAATATAGCCACCAAGCAGCATTGATTTCATTTAAAAATAGCTTGTACTTTTTTTTCTGCGAGGCATAGAGTAAAAAGTGTACGGATCCTCCCCACTCTCCCCTACACAATACAACACAGCTTTCCAGTCGTGTTAGTTGAAGTGTTCAATTACAGCACGTAATACTTAAATGGCGTTGACGTCTCCATGATTGTCATCAGTATGATTTTGTTCGATGTTTTCATCTTCATCTTGTTCCGAGTTTGTGATCATCTGAATAGTATTGCGACCTAAACGTTTTTCTATATTATGCAATATTACACAACTTAAAATAACCATGCTTGCATTTTTGGGTTGAAGTCTTAGATGATTCAAACATGGAAACTTTTCCTTTAAAATCCCCAGTGATTTTTCAACCATCCGTCTTATCGAGTTCGTAAAAACCGTACTAACTCTGCTGCATTTCTTGGTATCTATCGGGTATGTTTGGGGTCAGCAACCATTTTTATACCCGCTGTCTCCTAAAATGATAGCGTCAGGGAACGGTCTCCATAAAGGTAGAATGGAACTCTTGTAATGAGATTATACTTTTTACACGCGGTGATAGAATTGTAGATTTGTAGCTACAATTCTACAAAATTGTACGCATTTTATTACAATTCATCGTAACACAAAACTTTTACGTACAATTGTAGACTACAAATATGTAAATTTTCCCGGAAAACCACTTGTAATATGTAAAGTTTTGTGATACACCGAATTGTAGATTTATCACTACAATTACACATTTGTAGAAATTTTCCGATACAAATTTGTAATATGTAATTTTTGTGATACGCTCGCTTGTATTACCTACATATATGTAATATGTAAATTGTAATTTACAATTGTAACGTTTGTGGGATAGGGCCCAGATGTTTCATAACCTCGTTTCTCGCTCCACATCGCTATTATAGGGCTCAATTACTTTTTTTTCTTGTTATTCTGTCACTGCCACTCAGGAGACAAGTCCTAGTTTGCTAGAAGAATCCAGCACGCTCTATGAACATTATTAGTGGGTGACTATGGAAAGGCCATGTAACTGTCTAAAATAGTACATTACGACACAAGAGCGAAAAACATAAAATTCGAAACGAGTGGCGATGTTTTAAAACACGACCGATATAGTGTTTTAAATCGACACGAGTTACTAATTTCGTTTTTGCACGTGTCTCGTACGACTTTTTTAGTGCAGATGGCCCTCCGAAGTTTTGGACCTGACGTAAAATGACACACTTCTCGCACTAGAAAAAGGCACCATCTGTAGGTACTAAAAATATAAGTTTTGTCAATATCCCCAGTACTGTTTCAGTAAATGGGTCAAAATTCTTTTCGTTGACTTATTTTGTGTCCCTAAAAAACGTGACGCAATTGTGATTTTTGTATGAGATGATGTTTTGTTTTCAATTTCTGATGTATGGATTAAAATCTAGCGTGGAAAAGAAATATCAGTGCACTATCTAAAAGCGTATACGCAATAGCTAAAAGCGTGACAGAGTGGTATGAAACAAGGCAACTAAAAGAATTTTGACCATTTGGGTCAAAATTCTTTTAGTATGAAAAAAAAACTTATGAGACATTTTTTTTAAAAAGTATTGTTTATTTAGAAGGTACGTAATAAGTACATTCTTTTTTACTAACGTTCATATTTTGAAGTGGCGGATTTGGCCGGTTTCGGGCGGAGCCCGGCTGCGGAGTACACTTTTCAGCCGGGCCACCTATAATGACCAATAACTTCAAAACTACAGAGGTACATACATTTTCCGACCTGGTACATTAAGTACATGTTTGGTACATATGAGTACTGCATTTACAGCCAAATCGGGCTTAGTGGCCCGGCCAGGTAGGAACACACCATAGCAACGAGTGTCATAAAAAAAGTGATTGTCCCATACAATGTTGAATATCCTTAACATCAGTATACAGACCTGTTGATAGACATCAGCGACGCTCTCCAGATCTGCTGTTACCAGCTCGGCCGCACCTACTTCAGGCTATCTCGAGCGCTCTGCATCAACATTCCACCTACAGGTAAGTCAATAAATAATAGAATAAATTAATCAATTCCATACCTATATACATATATAGGCTCTTGACCGTTTTCGGCCACGGCGGCTGCTTCAACTCCTTTGTTGGCGCTCATATCTCTCGTGTAGCTGGCGTAGCCGATCTTGTTAGTAAAGACCCGTGTACACAACGGGCACGAGAGAACACCATTGACATTAATAGTACATTGTGTATCTAGGGAGGAAAGTACGGTATTACTAACGAGTGTTAGATTTTTAATGACTCGAGTTAGTATTCCGCTTACCGACCATGATGCATAGAATGTTTCCCATCACACTCACGAGCAAAAAAAAATCGTTTTAAGACAAAATATTATTAAATGACGTACTAACACTACTAACATTTCTATTACTCCCTAGGGAATTTCACTCTTCTATTACTCCCTAGGGAATTTCACTCTTCTATTACTCCCGCGATGCATGCTAGCAATGGCGCGCTTGCAAAGCAAGTGTGATGAAAACATAGCTGATTGCTGCTGGTGGTCCCGGCCACCTTTCAGCTTATACCTCTTATCGTCCAGTTCTGTACGACGTCGGGTTCCAATTCCACACCATGTGGTGGTGGAATTTTAGGATTTACGATTATTTTCCATGTGTAGGTACTCGTTTATGATTAACTAACAGCGCAGAACACAACCATTTTTAACAATAAATGCCAGCAATCTTCTTGCCTACCGGACGCATACGGCAAACGTCATCCGGCGGCCGAGTGGGGTGGGGTAATTCGAATTGGTGCGAGGGTGGTCGTGGCCTTTCTGTATGTAGTACTATTACTTATTCTGTGGTTGTAGTTTAATATGCAGGTAGGTGAGGGTATAGGTACTCATCAAGTCATCACATACTTATTTTTGTTATTCTAGAGCGTATTATTCGCTAACAAACTGTCCACAGTTTGACGAAAGAAATTGTGTACCCTACCACCTTTTGTAATAAATAAATAAATAAAAAACATCCGCATTTGGTAAGGCCCGCTGTTGCCTGACGTATGGCACAGTCTATCTTCCAGGCTCTTGTGTTACCGATATCAGTGGCATAAGATAATCCATTTAGCTGTGGGAACCTGGATGCGACGGCAAACATTACGAATTGTATGATGAGTTTCATGTTGTTGAATTCTGTTCTGTTATAAATGCGATGTGTTTTTTAATACTGTTTGACAAAGGAAATATGTTAACAAAAAGAACGTGGATTATCCTTTACAAAAACATTCAGAAGTGACCCATCTTTTTTCTCCCTAAATGTTATCAGCCAGTCCTCTAAAGTAATGTTGTATAGATATACTACAATAGTTTTATTCGTTATGTTTCGGGATACTACTTTAGCGAGAGAGATGGTGCTGCCATCTTCACAAGTTGTTTCTGCTACAAATCAAATTATTTCGCTATACCCTCGTAAGGCCCATAGTCCTACCTGCAGGACTTATTAACAACACACTTTAAATTATATTTAATTAGAACAGAGTTGCATAAGTTATGTTTCAAAAAAAAATTGTCAAACTGAAATCAACATTATTACCTGCCAAGTAGTATGAATCCCGAAAGGCATTGCATGGCATTGTTTTGGCGGGTGTCAGATAACGCGTAAAATGGCAATTGACAAAAATATATTGTTTTTTTTTATTAGTTATTAATCAACTTATTGTAAAAACACAAATCAAATTATTTATTAACTAAATATTTTGATTTGTACTCTTAGTTTTCCCACACACACTACTTAATATATAATATTACATAAAAATAATATTAAATAAAAGTACAAATCAACATATTTAATTAATAAATAATTTGATTTGTGTTTTCACAATAAGTTCAATAGATGGCAGCGCCAGCTCTCTAGCTATTCTAGAAAACTGTAAAGTATTCTAATAGGAGGTGCAGTGCAGGCATGTATTGCTTGCCTTTAAAGTATGGTCAAAAGCGCCTAACCTTGTAAGGGATTGCATATAATATATCCGAGAAAATTGACTGGTGGTTGCCGAGTGGCCGAGCGGTGCAGGCATCAGCCGCAAAAGCTGAGCACGTGGGTTCGATTCCCACCTCGGACGTTGGTGATCTTGGTCGTTTTTTCTTTGGTATATGACATCCAATATTTATAGTTATTAATAATTTATTTATTTTAGGAAATACTTACACAGTGATGATGTCAAGCTGGTCGGGATCACTTTAGGAGCTTCGAGGTGTCTAAATAGGCTTCTTAGTAGAGAGTGGCCGAGTAAGATTGTGAACCATTTTATATCCGCTAGCGGTATGCTAGCAGCCAGAACCATATGCAATGATTTTTCTTATAATTGGACCTTAGGGTGGGGCGTTTTTTAGCATTTTTGGACGTCATAAACGCAATAGAGCTCAAACGTTTCGTATTTTTTTGTAGATTCTAGGAAATTAACTATAAAAAATATTGCAATATACTTTTAGCCCTCTACCGGCCGTTGAAGGAACCTTTATTTCGATATTTTTTATTAATTTTGGTATTTAAAATATCTAATGTAATTTTCCGACAAAGGTGTCAGTGCACATAGAAAGGTACCTTTTCACGACTCTTAAAATAGACCTTATGTGTTCCTTAATAAAGTCCATTTTAAGCAGTGTGACAAGGTACCTTTGTGTTTGCACTGACATAAATATAGTCATATTAGCTGCAAATAAAGCTAATCTTAACAACTTTTCTTTAGTATATGACATCTAATAGTTAGTAGACGGCCGAGCGAAGCGAGGCCGGATAGTATTCGGACGGCAACCCGTCACTTCATGGCCGAGGTATGTATAATGCTTTTCTCAAACATGCAATGAAATGAAACAAAAAAATGTATCTTCTTTCTAAGAAATTACAAGTCAACTACATAACTAAGTCTTTGAAACACAACAAAAGTCAAATACGACACCGACACCTAATTTTTTTTTAAGATTGACCTGTTTGAAAGTTGCAAATTTTTATATTTAAAAAGCGGTATTAGACGACGCCGTCGGTTGGATCCAATTAATTGCATGCAGTGATCGGGGCCGACGTATTGCGCCGTATAATACTGCTTTTTAAATATTATTTTGAGTAGTTATTGTACATTTATTTTAAATGATATAATTTAAATACCTAATTATAACTGCAAAAATTTGCCAACCATTTTATTATACTAATATTACTTCCAAATAATTATTGGCTGAAAGCCAAGATGCCAGGTCACAACCCTATGTCAAATGAAAATTAAAAAAGAGGCACTTGCCGGCCTAGGCCGGCAACGAGGTACTTCCCGGCCACTTTTTAAGCACGTAACTACAACATTTCATTGCATGTTTGAGAAAATAACTATTGTCTACCAACTATAAGTTAGTAAACTGATATTTACTCAGTACTGTCTCAGTAACTGATATTTATTCAGTTTACTTACTTATAGTTTACCAACTATAAGTAAGTAAACTGAATAAATGCTGTCCTAGTCCTAATAGCTGCTATGACTTTATTACATAACCCTTGGGTTCACATACTTATTTGCAGTAAAGTAAAACATAATTAAGGAGTAAAGACTGGAACATATTTAAAATAAAATGTACATATTAATAAATAGTAAATTTAAAGGCCTTAATGTTTATATTATATTTTATAATATATTTACACATAATATTTTATAATCTGAACAACGGGGTCACGTTTTATAAAGTTACAATTTACAATTTCGCTGTTTGCCTCTCTAACGCACGCACATATTGGCTAGAAAGAGAGGCAAACAGCGAAATTGTAAATTGTAACTTTATAAAACGCGACCCAGGTATTGTAGTTTCTAAACAACTACTGCTAAGGAATTAAAATTAAAAACTGCATAAATAGTAATTGTAATATATTGCAATAAATTTGTGTTATGGATCATTTCTAAAGATAAGCATTTTATAGAGAGCGTTACGACATCCATATCACAATCTTAGGTTCCCTTATTTCTATTCAATTCAACAATATACAAGTCATTTTATATTCTCAACGAAACAGTAACATTTTTGGGAATGTTGAGTATCATATTTTAATTTAACCCTTTAGTCGCCAAATAGCGTGGCACGTTTAGAAGTTAGCGTTTAAGGGTTAAGCGTTCCCGGTTATTATAAATGTATAGATACATGTCACACGACAGAGTCCCTAATTGACCTAAAATCGTTTGACCTACTCTTAGGGTGAAGACACATTTATCAGCATGCGTACGCAACGCATTGTCTATAGGAAATGTCAGTTTAGTATGGGACCGCGTCCAGCTTTCCGCACGCGTACGCATGCTTACACGTTTCATACTAAAAGGACAATTTCATTAGACACAATGCGTACGCATGCTGATATATGTGTCTTCACCCTTACTTATTTTTTTATAGATGACTCAAAAATGTAGCTTACTATTAATAACAATCGGAATAAGAAAGGAGTTAAGTACTTTAGGTCTTACAATCGCCATCAGATATATCTTAACGCCCGAGCGTTCAAAAATATCTGAACGCGCCTTTATTGCCATAACAATAGAAGCGTGTTCAGATATTTTTGAGCGCTCTGGACGCTACGATATATCTGATGGCGACTGTACGTAGGTCAAACCGGATCCTTTACACTGACATGTACTTGAGCGGACGCGGCCGTTGCATTAATTGTCATTCCTCGCTGCCAGTTCCACTCATCGTGGGTCCGTAGTAAATCAGCTCTGGTATCTGTCCCCCTTGTACTCCGGTCCCGTTGGTGCTCTCTGATGAACAATGGAATTGAAATGTCACAGTGCCCATGTACACTTCACTCAGTCCTTCTTGCCCAAAGTAACTCAGCTCGCTTCCATCTAGGATAGCGGAGGCTGTATAGAAGTATTCCGGCTCAATCTGTATCGGGTTCTCAAAGTACACATGGAAAGTATTACTCGAGCCGTCTGAGAAGAACTTTGTGTTGTTTTCTGCCAGTACTCTTCCTAAACGTTTCAACTCTATCTTCACATTATAATCAGCAGCTCCATTTGAAGACCCGTATAATCCGAAGCCTACCACGAATATCCTCTTGTCTACGCAAAACTGTATGGAGTCACATCTCCCGCGATATCGCCACTGATTGCTTCGATAAGCGCAGGATTGAAATCGGTGACATATCTGGAAAGGTAGAAACTCTAATTATTTTACGCACACATATATCATTAATATAAAATGCGTCAATAGTTACGTTACCTGAGACTTGAGTCCGGCTCGTGACTTGATAGGGTAGCACAGCGGTGGTTTGGCGCACGCAGTAAAATGCAGAAATATGTCTATAGTTTCTTGTGGTGTCAGAATTCCTATCTGAGCAGCACTATTTGCAAACTCTTCCAAAGACATTGTGGGGAATCTGATCAAGTATATTGCATTTCCAAGCATTGCTCTTTTGTTACTTGGTGTCGACTCTATTTCTTTTCTAGAACATTCGGCTTGGGCCCAGGCTAAAGCAGCCTCAAATAGATTTATTTCCTTGCAGTTCAATGTTTCTCTTGCTAGTACTGATTCCAGAGTCGAAATATCAATGTCAACAAATCCTTCTGAGGTCAGGGCCATCTCAGCCTATAAATAATGAAATTATCATGTTTTATTAAAGTTAGGTGTATTAAAACTGCAATACAATTTGTTACAAATGTTTTATTCAGATCTTTACAAATGAGACGGAAATGTTACAAAAATTGTACAACATTTCAACATTTAAACATGCAAATTCTAAACATGCAGACACCATTGAGTACAGACTGTATTGCAGTTTATATCTATCTATATTGACTAGGTACATTAATTTTATGTTGGGAATGTTACGCCAAATATATCAACCACAAAAGTAGCAAAGATAGTGTCAATTTAACACATTTTTTATGAGAAAAAGTGTGCAAGTCATTTAACTACCACTTCGCTACCTCTGCTGTGGAATGTATAAACTGTCGCAAATAAACATTAATCTTAAACCTAAATCACAACCAAAATGTATTAACTTTGAGCATTAGTTTTGTGTACTAGTAGTTTCAGTGGCATAATGTTTGACTTGAAGTCTATTCAACACATCTGTGTAGTAGAGTCTCATCGCTTTCCACTTCAGGGCTTGAAAAGTTTCGACTGGAAGACCGGGATACTGTGACTAGGCTACTGTAGGACGAGGACCGCTCGAGGCATATTGTGGACATGTGTTTTGTACTCTCACATACCTGGGCGTCTATCACTTCCCAACACCTCTGCATGAGTTCCGGCTCTTCAAACAGCCGGGATTGGCTAAGGAGTAGGCAAGCGTTTTTTGCTGTCAGACTAGTTTCCAAGTAATTGACGCAGGCTCTTGCTAGGTGAGGCACTATGTACTTTTTAGCAACATACAGTGTTGATAATACTGTGTCTGCTTCTAACTGGATTTCATCACAGTATAAATACCTGGAACAGAGATATTTAATGACTTAAATGACTGAATTAAGTATCATTTTACACAAAATGAATCAAAATAGAACGTCTTTTTCTGTAGCTTGATTCAAAGGCAATTGTCTCTTTATTCAAATAGGAATAGCAACAAACTCTTTTGCATTAAGTTGTTCTTTAACTTGGATTTTTTTTTATGTAACACAACTGGCATAGGTGTGCTGAATCTTTATAATATTTATGTTTTTTGGTCTTACTTTAATAATGTAAGGAAAGCCGAAGGTTCTACATCTGGAACCTCTATTTCTTGTTTGCACTCGGCGAGCCCTCCATAAAACATGGCATAGAACACAGAGCTCCCTGTTGCGAGGACATATTTGTGCGCTGGAATCACTTGTGTGTGGCCTGGAAACAGGGAAATATTTTATTAGTGTATGTACTATTGAGAATTGGTTAGATCTTATTTGCCAGATGTATAATTATTATAATTACTAAAAGTCTATTGTGTCTATCAATACAAGAAGTTCATGCATTGTCAACAATTTTATAACACAAAAATGATTATTACAAATACACTTTCGTAAAAAAACAGTAATTACCTGGGCTTCCGACAACAAAAGTGATATCAGCCATCAGTTGGTTGTTGAACATTGCTGCATTCCGCTCCCTTATGGTGGGTTTAGTAGCTTGCCAGTTCGGATCCAGTGTGGCGGAGCCCGGGGGCGGCGCAGGGCTCGCCGTGGGCGACGGGACTGAGCTTGAGGATCCGCTGGGCGAGGGTGGGCCACTGTAGCACTGAGACACTTGGGTGCCTGTCTCGCGCTGTGAGATCGTCTGACTGTGTGGTGGAGATAATGACTGTCCACCTCCATTGTTGATATTCTCAGCTATAAAGTAAATACAATCAATAATTAATTAAACAACTTAGAACTGTAGGGCGAGATCTTAGATCTACAATCCAGGTCATACGTCTGACTAATTATAGTTAACACAACGTCACGATCATTTAAACTCACATAATCGACGGAAAACTGATCTCACTAATGCATTATTGATTACACCTACGACGTCTTTGTCGAAGTTTAACATGGAAGTTAAAATCGATAATATTTTTCGAGACTGCGCTTACCATTCATCCAAGCGTTTGTTTGTGCGACCGACATACTGTCCTGTAACCTCTTAGGAGGCTTTGAAACAATTCTAGAACACAAATTCGACATAGTTTTTTGACAACGCTCGCGGAATCGTTTAAATTGTTATGAAAAACATTAGGGCCGCGTACTCCTACAGTTTGACGTCGGCCATATTGGTCGATGAGATGCGAGACGGGCGCGGGAGGTAGGGTAAACAGCCAATCCAGTGAATCCGGTGCAACTACGTTCGGATACACGTTTCACACGTTTGCCTAATTTGCTTATTTACGACTCGACGAAACCGACTTGATTTAAATACGTTTAAATTTTTATTATTTTCTTTGCAAATAGTTGTGTGGTCTCGGAGAAATTTTGTCCTGTTTTCTTATGAATTATGGGACCCAATGTATTAGACAGTCGAAATGTAATTATGAAAATAGGTTTGTCCATCCTGAAAACGTAAATAGGTATTAAAGTGCGTTCAAACTAAAAGAGCATTCGCTGTTCTAACCTCCCACTCTACGAAATTCGATCGGTACACAAAACGCAATTGGTTGATTTCGTAGAAGGGGCGCTAGAACAGCGAATGCTCTTTTGGTTTAAACGCACCTTTACACATTGTCTAGGCAATCTAGTATATTGTTCTAAAGTAATTAATAATACCTGCTAATGCGATACCTACCTGCTTTCCCTTAAACTATGCCCACTAGACACACACATTTAAGGCGTTCATATGTGAAGGAAAGGTATGTAACTACTTAAGTAACCCTCTTTAGGATTGAACTTCTAGACAAAACACGAATAATATAACAATCTGTACTTTTTATCGAACATCCTGAGACCTAAAATTAGTTAAGTAAAGCGTTCATCATATTTTAAAATCATGGTCATATTCCGTAACTTATATCCACGCGACCAATTTTATTTTAGCGCCAAAGCGACAGGTCGCACCAATAGCGAGTCGGAACGGGATAGACAGAAAGTATATATCTGCCTTAAACTCATGGTGCTAACTCGTGGCAAGCACACTGATTTCTTTAAATATAATCTATCTTTATATTATTAAAAATAAATACACTTATTCTCTTATTTGCAAGACGGAAACGTGTGTATACCGGTATGAAAAAATATTTAACGGGTTCACGATATACATTACATATTACTACTATACTTATTTAAATTATTATGTACCTGACCTTCAAAAAGTGTTCCATGTGAATCTATTTTGAATAAAAGCATTATGATTATGATTATGATTACTTTAACCCGTCCGGTCTAATTATTCAGTACCCGTACCATGACTTTTCAAAAATTTGTTACGTTAGGTCTAGGTTAGGTACTTACTTAGAACTAAAAACTAAAGATTAAAAACACAAATTTAAAGTTAATACTGTTATTTTGCCCGCATATTTGTTATTATTTATATTCATGACGAACTAATAATGCTATTGTACAATTGGACAGTAAAAGGCAAATTAAGGTGTAAAATTGCTCAAAAATATGTCCCAGTGCATTTTAATTTTACTAAAATATAAAGTCGATTTTATCCGAATTGGCGGGAGAAATGTGACGACCGGGCCGAATGGAGGAAAAGAGGGGAGGCCTTATATTTTATTCATGAGAGGATTTTTTCGATACATGTTTTTGTCTTGACTGTACAAAAGATACATTCAGGGTGCCAATTAGCTATGTAAAGTTTTCTGAAGGTATGAATATTATGTTCCCTGATACCCGTCGTCTTACGTAAGGTTCAAAAAAATGCGGCTACTTTATTTTTATGGTCTAAAATTTGTTAACTATCTTTTTTTAAGTGAGTGAGATGACATTTGTGCAGTTTCGCGGATGAACAGTAGTGTTATTCACTAAGGAAACCGCCTTGCTAACAGCGCTGTGTCAGCGCTGCGGCAGCGTCGTGCCTAAAAATGGTATTCACTAATGTACTTTAAACGACACTAGCGCTCGGTGACGAATGCGGCGTGAGCTGGAACTACACTGCGTCGAGAGTTACCGCCTACAGTTCGACGACGAGCTGTTCTACGTTAGTGAATACAGTTTTTCACAGCGCTGCGCTTTACGTCGAAGTGAAGGCTGTCTCGTCGTCGAGCTCGTTGACGAACGCAGCGTCGAATGTGTGAATAAGAGAATAGCATAGCTGAGCCTAATGCTTTCGTCCGCAACAAGTACAACGAAATAAAATAAATAAATGAATGAATGACACGAGTGACATTGATGTTGACAGTTTTTTTTATTTCGTTGTACTGATTGGTGACGAACGTATGAGGCCCTATTCATCCATAAAACTGCACAAATGTCTCCACACTCACTTAAAAAAAATTACCATCTTTTTATAGGAAATAAAAATAAAAGAAATGTATTTTGTTAACCTTAAGACGACAGCTATCAGGGAACAATATAATAATTATAATACCTTGGAAAAACTTTACATAGCCGATGGCCAATTACACGAACTCGTAGTGGATTTTGGTTGGGTCTACAGAGCTGTACTTATTTGCGCAAATATACAGGGTGTTTTTTTTTCGACCGTTCAAATTCTACGTAGTGAATGTGTAGGTCTACTGACCAACTTTTACTATGGGGACAAAGTCGAAATCGCGAAAAAAAAATCAGCTGTTTCATACATTTCGGCCGGCGTAATGCCGCCAATTTGTATGAAACAGCTGATTTTTTTTTCGCGATTTCGACTTTGTAGTGCACCAATTTGCTACTATAATACTTTACCTTCCACCACCGGCCGCGGCCGTGGTCTATGCCGGCGCGTAGGTTCCTGGCAGTTGTTGTTCACCTCCGCGAATCTACCGTCTTCATTGATAAGGCTTTCGAAAAAGTCTACACTGCTGTCCATTGAGGTTTGCTGTCGCAGTTGACACGCGTACCACACAAATCTAAATAGAAAGAAAACAATGAATTTCAATATTCTGAATATCACTTTTAAAAAGTCCATAATATTGTAAAGGGGATTCACTAATACAACACATTACACACTATGAAATTAACACCATAAACACTGAATAAAAACTATGACTGGTTAGCCAACATGACAATCATGGGACAGCAAGAATTTATCAGAAAAAGATCATAATATTCGGATAAATAAGTAAATAATTTACAGTTCGTTATCCATTTTATTTCACTGTATAGACGAACAGTACTCGAAAACGTTATGCGGCTTTGCGTGCTACACCAAAATTCGTCATGTTCCATTAAATTTACATTGACTTCTGTGTGTATTTAAATTAAAACGAAATAGTTTCATTAAGTCAAATCAATATGTGTGTATTGGGTATGCGTAAACAAATTCCTTTGACGTCAAAAATAAAGGTTCGTTAATAGCGACATTTAAAGCAAAGATTTTTTTTCAACACACTTGCTCGTAACGTAGGTATTATTGAACCGCTATTAGGCTCATAATCCAAGATATTAAACACGCGTGCCTTTTTATTACGTTATTGTTCTAGTGCGGTAATAACATAACCCGACCAAGTACCTATGCAAACATTTGCAAGTATTATGTCATGTAGATGAAGCATTCCAATTTAGTCAGGTTATATTTATTTTTTAAATTGACCAAAGAGTTGACATGTGGCAGAAATAGCGGAATCCAGAATATTATTTTTTTTTTTTTTCAAAATACTATAAATTTTCGTAAATAAATAAATAAAATATTTAAATTGTGCATCCAAATTATCAAGTAATTATATTAAATGTAAAGTTATCGTATTTTTATTTTA
This sequence comes from Thaumatotibia leucotreta, assembly GCA_025490895.1. Classification (NCBI taxonomy): domain Eukaryota; kingdom Metazoa; phylum Arthropoda; class Insecta; order Lepidoptera; family Tortricidae; genus Thaumatotibia; species Thaumatotibia leucotreta. The sequence continues at coordinate 41,012 of JALPQI010001951.1, forward strand.
TGATAAACGTTAATGATTCGCAGTTTTTTTTTATATTGGCTGTTTGTCGATAGGATTGCTGCCTCACAAATTTGCGCGCGTTTAAAAATTCCTTAGGTATGCGCGCGCCGTTTTAAAGTTACCATTTAATTTTGTAATTTTGTATTTACTTTGTTCTTCGGAGTGGAGTGAATTTCAAATGTTTGTTACGTTTATTTTGTTGTGTTCATGGTTGTGTTAACTGTTATTACTTTTATGTGAATTATGAACTTCAAGTAATGAACAAGAATAAAATAAAACGGTTAAACGTAACTTTGGGATAGTACCTAAGTAAGTAGTAATTACCTAGCAACAAAGGTTAGTAAAAGTGTTACTAAAAGTCGGTTATTCCTCGCAAGTGTGTTGAAAAACGTCGTATGAAACTCGTGTGCATTGATCATTATACTCTCTGCTATCTTATGCGCGCTCGCTTGCAGCTCGCGCGCACAATACCGCCTCGAGTATAATGATCAACTTAGCACACTTGTATCATAATGTACTATTATAGTCGCGAAGTTATACCCGTGTCATCCGTTTAAATTAAATTAAGGCACAATATAAACAATTCTGCTTAGAATCAGTGTTTATAAACAGTGTTTTTTAACCCTCTAATGCATAAGACAGGCAAAAATGCATTTCAAATTTGAACCCTAACAGCAGTCAATAGAGTCCAAAACCAATGAAACCATATTTGGCTTCATATGCATTAGAGGGTTAATGAGTATCATCCATTTTCTGGTAAACATTGTTTATAAACACTGTGTTTAGACAGAATTATGTATAGTGAATACGCACCCTTACAAGGCACACCATATAAATTTTTGGTTCCAATATATCTGTTTAAGCCGGAGCGGCCACGGTGTTCAAAAATATCTCAACATGCACCCTAAAGCCATGACAATAGAGGCCGTTGCTCACATGTTTGTGAACACTCTAGCGGTTCCAATATATTTGATGCTGACTACGCAGTAGATTATTCCTGTGTGTGATGAATAAATTTAAATAATTTAACAATTAGGCTAGGACTTTAGGACAATAGATAGGACGGCCGTATTTATACGAACCTCTTTATTTTTGGAAATATTTCATACAACTGTATTTTTATCTTTTGTAGGTTTTCTTGTGAAAATCTTATCACTATTATTAATTCAATTACAAATAATGATTGTAGATGAATTTAAAAATAAGACGAGATACAGAGGCGCAAAACATTTTACGTCGCTCACTTTTAAGTGAGTGTGAGTTTTATCCACTGCCATAAATATGCGAAAGTTATGGTAAAATTACACGAACAAATTTATAATCCGATTTCGCATTTGCAAAAATTAGTGAAAGTATTACATAGTAGCATCAGCTTTCTTATTTGAAATTATGAAATCTCATTATACATTCAGTGATTAGGCTCATAATGGGCTTATAGCTAGGTCTATAAACAAGAAAAAATACAGATCTCTTACATTAGGTACCATTAATCGCTTAGAGAAAAATCCTCGAATTTAAACTGGTCAGAGTTTGATGACCATTGGCCATTACTTAACGTTTGTATTCAAATTACTATTGTATGTAAAATATGTTGACTTCGTTTAGAAATATTGATTAGCATATGGTTTGTGAGTTTCGGTAAATTCAAATGTCATTATTGCGTTTATGTTATTGTTATTACTTTTATCAGAGCTAGGTAAATGTGTCCCCTCTAAAATGTTGAATTTGTTGGCATTATTTATTTGTTTCTTTAAAATAAACATATTTTCCTAATTTCTTCTGTAGAGAAATAAAAAGATAAATAGGATCGGCTTATTTATAAAATAAAATCTTATATGCTATTTTTTTTCTTATTTTAACCCCAATATACAGTGTTTCCAATACCCGGGCTTTTACGAAAATGGATAATAATACGTATTAGTAGCTATCGTTTTCAAGTATTAACATTAAATTGACCGTACAATTAATTTTATTTCCTCCGAATCAATCCGGTCAATGTAACGCGTGTACTGCTTAGTTGTCAAACGTTGTGAGTGGCTGCGATCTGTCATTGTCAAGTGCAAATTAACGATTCATTTGAAGTACATTGCTTCTCAATTAACTTTTCTTGGAAAGTTAATTACTTTTAAAATTAGCATTTTGAATCGAATAACGTTCACGGTTTGGCTAGAAATCTGCATCGCATTCTTCGGTTTCGATAAAAGCCAGTATCATAGACACACACTATAACCAGGCAAGATGACGGCGCTAAAAAAACTGAAGGTGTATTTCTTCAAAAGCTTTTTTCTGAATACCTATCATAATTGATAATATCATTGTGTCTGTTTTATTGTGACCTGACCATATAAATACCAAATGAATCAGTTTTTCTCGAATAAAATTTACCTGTTTCTTAGGCAGTCGTCACACTGGCTCGCAGGCGATAGGCGATACATGCATATGATCAATGCGACGTCTGCCTTGTTTATTACATATGATATACTTACGGGTTTCTTATGTATGTACCTATAAGATGGCCAAAAAATCAGTGCATTCCCGTTGCCCGTGAGGTTATGGGACTTAGAATAGGCCTCTTAGGAGGTTTCCTAAAATATCAGTATTGACGATTCTTTTTGATACGGATCTACCTACTATAGGTGCTACTACGACTACTAAACTAGTAAATCTGAAAATTAAATTATTATTTAAATAAATCCTCTCAGGCAAGGACCGGAACCGGTATTTTACAAAAACCTCGAAATAGCCAAATATTTTAAAATATTTTATGCTTTTTATGCATTGCTCAATATTTTATATAATTTACAATATCATATTTTTAAATTACTCCATTAACTTACAATTTATATACCAAAGGTCGAAAAAAGAACCGTTCTTTTCGTAAAATACACTTGTTCTCACATAGAACAAATTATCTAGACTAAAATTAAATATTAAAATTCTGTTGGGATGTCTGTGGTTTTCAGTGAATGGTGAAACACGTTGTATATGGACGGATTCGAAGATGTTTAGTATAGGATTCCTGCTCCGTCTTCGCATTCGAAGGCTCTGATATGCCTTCTGGTGCCTGTTATCCTTATTGAAACTGCTCGTATAACAGATATTTGGACTTTAAGCCAAAAAATTACTTGGGGGTATGGTTTTTCCCATTTTGTATTTAGTTTTGATGTTGTTCTTTTCAAGAAATTTTTGTACTCCGTCCCTATTCCTAAACCGTTCTTTTTGTATGGAGAAAATAACGGTTCCAGACCCTGCTCTAAGGGGCTTATTCTGCTTCCCAAAACCTCACTAACAATGAGAATGCACTTATTTTTTGTTTATCCTGTATATAGTATATTTTTACGACTATTTTATAATTTTAATTATATCATAACAACTGAATCTCTTCATGGGCATGGTGTTACGGCGTTGATATGTATAAATAGCTTTAAAAATCTGCTTTTCTACTAGTTGCATTACATTCTTACGTGTGTAACTTAATGCCGATGCAGGTTAGACATATACAATACTGACTTGCTAATTAAAATATAATTTATCTATTGTGTACTTATCAACATGTTAATAAAATAAATAACCCTCATGATCATTTTTATTTTGTATATCATAGCACAATGGCGGTTCCTTGCAACGCTTTTTACTTGTAACTGGTAACATGTTGTAAGAAGGTTGTAACTGTTGTAACACGTGAAATCGTTACAAAAGTCAAATTTTATAGCACCCGGCTCGATGGGCCAACACCGACCGCCATCACCGTAAATGTGTTTATATTATTCGGTTGACTGCTCTCTTTTCTCGATTTCATCTTATTAGTTTTTTACAAGTACTTACGTACTTTCAAACACCCGTTGTAAACCGTTAAAATGTATTCCGTCGGATAAAAAACTATAAACCTCGTATCAAAGTACCAACGTATTCTGGCCTACTACCGCGAAAATCTAAATTCGTAAATTTCGAGGATTTGTCTTTGGCACTCCAACGAAGACGTCATTAGAGTGAAAGAGACAAATCCTCGAAATTTGCGGATTTCAAAGTTCGCGGTAGGGCCACTGATGACCGGGATACTTTTAAGGCCAAGCCGCACCGGATGCATGTGCAGCACACGCTCACGTAGTTGTCTTGTTCCTTTACACGGATTAAATGTCTAAGCGTCCTTATAAGTCATTAATTACCACGGCATCAAAAAAGCTGGGCATCCTGAATAGGGTGCGTCGGTTCTTTGCGCCCGACCAGCTTTGTCTTCTTTATAAGACACAAGTTCGGTCTTGCGTGGAGTACTGTTCTCATCTTTGGGATGGGTCCGCCCAATACCTACTCGATGCTCTCGATAGGATGCAGCGGCGGGCAGTTCGTATTATAGGCGACTCTAAGGTGACCAGGCACCTTGTACCCCTTCAACTACGTAGGGACATTGGTTCTCTGAGCGTTTTTTATCGCCTGTACCATGGTGAGTGTTCTGTAGAGTTATTTTCCCTGATCCCGCCCTCCCCTTTCCGTTATAAAACCACACGCGCCGGTTTGCGGTGTCACTCCTTCACCGTGGAAAATATTCCCACGCGTACTAAGAAATTCGGTAATTCCTTCATATGCCGGACTATTAAAAAGTGGAATTCTTTACCGGCACATGTGTTTCCGCATACCTATAAGTTGGGACCCTTTAAACGAAGCGTGAACAAGCATCTAGCGGGCCAGCAAGGCGGTGGCAACTAACAGGTTACTGATTGTCTCCTGTTCGTTGCCGCCGCGATTTGGGCTCTACTTTTCACTTACGATCAGGTGGAGTGGAGACACTTTGTTGTGCTAACATAAAAAAAAAATAACAAGGGACAAAGTGGGAAATTTTTACTAAATTGCCCATGAATATTGTATGTGTGTAATAGGTAATTCCTATATATTTTAAATAACATCTATTAGTGCATACAACACAAGCCTTATTGGGCTTACTAAGGCCGATTTGTTTCCTTTTAATATACATAACTTATTTCTTCATATATATTTAATTATTCGTTTAATTACATGATGCCCAACATAATAGTGAAACTTTTAGTATCTATGATACATAAATATATAGATATATTATAGTTTATAGTATAACTATTTTAAGTTTCGATCGAGTAATGAGTAAATTGAGTAAGGGACGCATGTCACAAAGTACCTAATAATTTTGTAAGGATTTATCAGTGGATATATAACATATGTACGATAATTATAAATAATTTGCACACGGCAGAGGACTTAAGCTAATTGTTATTCTGCACCAACCCTGCATGAAACACGATTGCTTATTGTTACTAGCTCTGAATATATTTATTCCACATAACAACAACTTTCAAAAATACTTAATTTGTATTTTGTTAGGAATATTTTGCATGAATTTATATATGTATTATATTTATACAACTGTCAGTTATACCCGCGGCTTTACATATACCCTGCGTAGATTTCAGTACCTATGAGATTTTGTTTAAAAAGTATAGTTCGTGAAATATAAATTGGTAACTTTCTACCTACCTTATAGACTTATAGTAAAAATAAACATTCAATTTATATTTCTCGAACTATACCTGTTAGGATTATGAATCACTTAGGATTTAGGATTCTCAATACTAATTTATGCAAACAAAAATAATTTAGCATGTTCGCTCGTGTTTTACATAAGTACATATTATTAATACTCATTTAAACAGACAGAAGACAGGTCGCTTTTAAATCACGTTGATCGTATCAGGACAATAATTTTTCAAGTTTTAAATTAGGTAGATAGTCCTAAAATAAGTTTGACGCATTACTTAAACAAGTTTTTCATCAAAACAAGCGAATAAAATTCGAATTAAGTGAATAAAAATAACAAACCGGTTGGCGAAGTACGTCAGATCCGCTTTTGTGAAAATCAGGCCTAAAACTATTTTTCCTAATATCACAGGTATTTTCGGTGTTCCAAAAACACTACCCTTCATTTCATTTTCTGGTACTGCATCCGTTCATTTTCACAACACTATTCACTGAAAACCGGTACCGTTTATTTTATATTTTTTTAATTAATTCATCCAACCAAGCATATTATGTATCCGAACGGTATTTTCGATATTATTTTTTTAAATGTCAAATTAATGCGTTTGCATTGGTGTGTTCGAACAGACTGCCGCTGCGCGCAGACGCGGCGGTCACGCACTACTATAGCTTGCGCAAGGTCACCTGTCTCCGAGGCGCCGGTAAGCTTGAGCGAGAAGGAACACATGTCTTATCTGTGCTCGCTTATCGATCTATTGTATCAATCGGCGATGGTCAACCTTGATTTTTTTGTTATTTTTAAAACTGCATACTCAGCAATACGCTAAGCTATTTTAGTTATTATGCTCCGGGCTAGGTCAGCTAGCTTGACTGCAGATTGGCTACCCTTACCCAAATATTTAGTGCATATGCATAGTTTTGGAGATGGACCATCGTAGCACAAACACGGGTTTCAAAGTCTCACTAATTTAATATAAAATATACTACACACTAATTAAATATACCTCATTTGTGTCATTATCAGATCAGAAGTGATCACTGTGGCATGCCTAGATCATTATTTTAAAAGTATTACGCTCCAACGAGTGATGTCATATTAATGCATAATTCCGTTGTATCTATTGTATTCTAATGTATGATTCATGCTAATCGTATTTAGAAAAACAAATATAATGTTTGGCGATTGTAAACCAAACTTAGGACAATACTGCATATACAATAAATTAACATTATTATTAACAAACCACAGATTTAGATATTCAGTAGATGAAGTAAATAGCACCATTTGTATGGGAACCAAGCTTGCCGACTTTTTAGCTGTCACTGAGACGTCACGATTGACATTTAGTGATGGGAAAACCTAAACGATTCAAAGACACCAATGCCCCTCCACCCGCAACAATGCAGCCGTCTCTCTCGTACACATAGATTTTGTATCTGTGGGCTCGCTCGCTCAATATTATATTTATTGTAGAACGAACAACACTAGTCGCTAAATTTGACGGACGAATGAGAAATGGGCTGTACTACGAAGTCGAAGCGATACGCGAGAGTAACGCTAGTCTCATATTCATCATCTCTTTAATACATAATGATCGATCAAACGATTAAAGCAAACGCAGCAATGCAATGTAAACGCCGGATTGTAACGTAATTCTATTATAAGGAAAATCACAACAAAACAACTAGAACAATCAACAAAGTTTGCATTTATTGGCGAATTTTACAAAAGTAGCACTTAAAACCTAGTAACGCGATCCCTAACCACAACCGTCTCGCACGCGCCCTGAGCCAAAAGTGAGTTCGCTCGGCGCTGTCCCATCGAAAATGGCTAGACCGATCCGAAGTTATGAGTAAGCCGCGTGGCGAGGGTGCCTCGTTGCCAACTTCTCGTCAATACGGCCTCTCCTGATTGGGGAACGTCCTCGTTCCCAGCACGTGGCAGCACCCAAGGGCGAATTCTTCTACTCTTTATTCTCAGCCTGGTCTGCTGAGATGGACTCGCAGTTCTCATCGTCCGCACCTGATTAAGAAACAAAACGTAAGTGATTTAGAATCAGAAATGTCACGAAGTGAACAGAGTTCGAAAATAAGTGGACTTTTTAGGGATTCTGTTCACTTGCATAGTAAAAAAAATAAGGTGTGAGGTCTGCTCACGCAAGGTCTGCTTGCAAAGAGGTGTGAGGTCTGCTCACGCAAGGTCTGCTTGCAAAGAGGTGTGAGGTCTGCTCACGCAAGGTCTGCTTGCAAAGAGGTGTGAGGTCTGCTCACGCAAGGTCTGCTTGCAAAGGGGTGTGAGGTCTGCTCACGCAAGGTCTGCTTGCAAAGGGGTGTGAGGTCTGCTCACGCAAGGTCTGCTTGCAAAGGGGTGTGAGGTCTGCTCACGATTTGTCGTAACAAATAAAAACCCCTTCATGCTTACTCTCGAAAAATGCAGCACAGGCATCTGGAGTCCATTCGCCCTGCCAGAGCACCATGTACTCGGCCGCGGCTTGTGTGGTCTTGCCATAGGAGCCAGCAACCAGCTGCAGCTCGTATCTTACATGGGGCCGCGCCTTGACGACTCTGTAGGGGCCCCGCATACCGGAGTCGAGCTTTCCAGTAGCTTGCGCCTGTTTTATAACAAAAACCAAACAATTAATGTCAAAGGTGCGAAAGGGTCGTCGGTTACGATTAACTGTTACATCCTGCTGATTCTGATTACGTCGTAGTCTAAGAGATGTTCGTCTTCTGTTCGTCTCGCGAATAGCTTCGCGGTTGGGGTGAGAACCCTCGATGGCTACATCGCGGATCAAATTACGAACAAGGGGAGTGACTGCGTCAGTGCCAATAAGCAAGTTCAGGGGCGATAGCTGTGTGGTTTTATGTTTAGACACATTCAACACAAGTTGTAACTTCCAAAGTACTTTAGACCATTCTTCCTGGCGGTAGTTACTTTGTACTCTGACCATATTCAAAACGGTGCGACAATACCGCTCTGCTTGTCCATTGGACTGATGCATTCCTGGAGTTATGAAATGGACATCGCTACCCAATTCTGATGCCCATTTCATGAAATCGTTACTTTGAAACATACGACCCCGATCAGCTACTATTAATTTTGGGGCACCAAATAGTGACGTCGCATTTGTGAAGTGAGAAATCAATTCAGTGGCATCCTGCCTAATCATGGGATACAACAGGCAAAATTTTGAAAAAGCGTCCACAATAATCAAAACAAATTTGTGGCCGTTAGAATCTGGAAGGGGTCCCAATGCATCGGCATGAATTGTTACAAACGGACAGTCTGGCTTTTCCCAAGAATGTATGGGCTGATGTGGTGCACGAGGTAATCTTTTTTGGGATATGCATACTATGCAATGTGCGATATATTTTTGAATAAAAGCTTTTAAGCCTGGAAACCAGAAGTGCCTCAATATCAGGTCCATAGTCTTATCGACACCTTGGTGATTGTGTTCGTCATGAAAGACGCGGAGTAAACTTAGACGGTGCCCCTTAGGTATGTAACAAAGGAAACGCGATGGCTCATTGATTGAGGTGTATTTATAGTACAGGAGGTCATTTTTTGTCATGTATTGATTTGAATCTAGTTGTCCGTCATTAAGTTTATCAATAAGCGATCGTGTTTCTTCATCGGCCGCCTGCGCAATTTGAGCCCAATTTCGGGGCTTTTCGATTCTAACCACGTTGACAGGGTTGCGGCTCAGGTAGTCAGCATGGGACAGTGATGTACCCTTGCGGTACTCGAGAGAAAAGTTAAAATCCTGAAGATATATCCACCATCTGGCTACTCTAGGCATCAAGTCTTTTTTCTTCTGGGTAAGTTTAAGGGCATTACAGTCTGTGACCACTGTGAAAGGTACGCCTACCAGATAGTGTCTAAAGTGCTCCAGAGCTCTAACTACCGCAAGGGTCTCCAGTTCGTAGGAGTGATATCTTGGTTCAGCACCTTGTGTCCGTTTACTAAAATATCCCACCACGCGCTTGTGACCCGATTCATGAATCTGCAGAAGGACTGCACCGTAACCGATGGAGCTTGCGTCCGTGTGAACCTCAATCGGTAATTTGGGATCGTAAACAGCAAGCACAGGTTCCTTCGTTAAGTGGTCTATAAGATCTTTTCTTGCGGCCTCTTGCTCCTGTCCCCAATGAAAAGGTACGCCTTTCCTTGTGAGACGTGCTATGCACGATGTTTTTGCGGCAAATCCCGCAATATACCGGCGGAAATATCCTGCCAAACCTAAGAACTGGCGAACCTGTTTTACGTTACTGGGCACAGGAGCATCGCGTAGGGCTTTGACTTTATTTACGCTCGGCTGAACCTGACCCTTGCTAATTGTACGACCCAAATACTCTATTTTAGTGGACAAGAATGAACACTTCTTAAGGTTGATTGAAAACCCTGCTTTAGTCAATGTCGTGAGTACGTCACGCAAGAGATCGAGGCCTTCATCGACGGTGTGGCTCATTATGAGGACATCGTCTATGTAAACCAACACTTTACCAGATTCAATGAATTTACGCAATGTATTTGAAATGATACGCTGGTAGACTACTGGTGAATTCGCCAGACCATAGGGCATTTTCAAATATTCGAAATGGCCCTCTGGGGTAACGAATCCTGTGTATTTAATTGAGTCATCATCCATCGGAATCTGGTGGAAACCCGTCGCCATGTCTAGGCTCGTAAAATATTGATGTTGACCTAATCGATCCATACAATCGTCTATTCGTGGAAGAGGGAACCGATCTTTAACCGTAATCTCATTGAGTTTTCTATAGTCAACGCACATTCGGTCCGAGCCATCTTTTTTCTTCACTAGAAGGATCGGGCTCGAAAATTCTGACTCGGACTCACGAATGATGCCTTTATCCTTCAAATTCTCAACGATCTCGCGTACACGCAACGTTTCGGCTTGCGACAGCCGGTAAGGTCGATATTTTACGGGCGTTTGACTGTTCACTTTGATGGACATGCTTCCAGTGTTAACTGTAGAAGTTGCTGTACCGGTTATGAAATGGTCTGAATATTTCTGAATTACGTTCGACAGTTTAATCAAGTTTTCACCGGTCAGAGTAGTGTTTAGGGAAGCATGTTCTTCAGAGTTAACAGAGTTAACAGTCATCACGTTATCACGTTTTGGATCATCCCAAATGATGGTTTGTCGTTCACGAGTACGAATATAGGTAATACCGGGACGATTCAAAACGTCAGTACCTATTAGAACAGGTGCACTCATGTGCTCTGGAGCTACCACAGATAATTCTACTTCTAATGTAAGATTGTGAAACTCCAAAGGCACATTTATGCAGTGGGTGGACTCTACTTCTTGCGCCCCTAATCCTTTCAGTATTCGATAGGCGGCTTTCTGAGGGCAACCGAGACGCTTGACTAAAGACGACGAAACGAGTGAAGCTGACGAACCGCTGTCTATAAGAACATCTACTGGCACGCCTAGTATCACGGCAACGACAATATCTTCTTCCGGATTCGATTTTATCTCTTGGCAAAAATTGACATTGTTTTTATTACGGGATTCTGATCTAATTTTTGCGAAGCACGTGTCAACCGTATGTCCAGACTTCTTGCAAAAAGAACACTGTCCAGCTTTAGGTCTATCAATGGTAGGCTTATTGTTCGACGCGGATGGTTGAGGTGTATCCGGACGTTCAATTTTAGGTTTTTTTGCACAAGTAGCCTGAACGTGACCAGATTGACCGCACGAAAAACATTTACCGCCTTCATACCGTCGCTTTCGAACGTTGTAGTTACTTTTTGACACTTCGCGGGTATCGCGCGATCGGTTTGCATTAAGATGCGTGGATTTACTGTTCGGCTTAACATAAATAGAAAAGAATTCTACTAAGTCGTCCGGCATTAATTTAGCGTTGGTCGCAGCGGCACGAATATGTGGGTCGACTATTCCACGAATTATAATTGCAGAGAGAAGATTGTCACTAAGCCCCGAAACGATACGTAGTCGAAGTAAAGAACGTCGCGCGTATTCGGCGTAAGTCGGGTAGTTATTCGAGTCGGTTTGCATAACCTCAAACAAAATATTTGCAATATCTGGTCGCTTAGGGCCCAAAGATGAAAATTCTTTTTTGAAATTAGTCCAGCTACGATCATTTGTAACCCATTCATTAATCCACACGCGAGCGTCTCCTTTAAGGCAATTACCTATACGAGAAAGACATTCGTTGTCACTCCAATTATTGGTGGCTTTTGCGCGGTCTACTTCTTTGGCCCAAACCGTAAAATCGTGCAAGGAGGGATCAAAGTTAGAAATGAAGTAAGATTGGTTAGATCTCACCGTATTATTTATGGACCGGATGGCGCTCACAATAGCTGCCGTTGACGATTGATCCACGACGAGGGCTTCCGTAGCGGCAGGCTCCCGCCCGTCCACGCCCGACGTCGACGCAGCCGTAGAGCCCACACGGCCTTGCAATGGGCTGCGCTGCACAGGCGGTGGCGTGCAAGGTGGTGTGGTGCTCGCTGCAGCTTCTTCCGCTACCCTTGTTGATGGTACCTGTCTAGGGGGGGCTGGCAGCAGGCGTGAATCCGACGAGACGGAATATTCTTCTAACGCGATAAGGCGATTTAAAATACTCTGCATTTGACGCCCGAAATTAGCGCTGTTAGATCTATCACGTCGTCTAAGTGTATGCCTATCTCGACTTCGGCGTCTGCTTTTACGTTTATGTCTCTTAGGACTACGCGATTCACGGTCAGACATGATTGCTCAAATCAAACGAAGTCTTAAATACAAAATTAACTGTAGACAACTGTATCAAAAAGCCAATCTAAACAAAGTAATTTAATGGAAAATAACGTTAAATTAAGTACACGCTCTTATTTTGCACTACTGATCATGAACCGTTAATTTAAAAGAACAAAGGACGTTATTGGACACGATTAATCATAACGGTAGGCAGGTAGGCACGTATGGTTTAGACGTCTAGCGAAGATAACACAAGCAACTGAATTATAACTTTCAAAATTATGTTTAAAGCAAAATACGAGTAGATTCGGAAAGTAAAGCGAAAGGCACGTATTATTAGATCCCGATTCTGATATAAGGAAAATCACAACAAAACAACTAGAACAATCAACAAAGTTTGCATTTATTGGCGAATTTTACAAAAGTAGCACTTAAAACCTAGTAACGCGATCCCTAACCACAACCGTCTCGCACGCGCCCTGAGCCAAAAGTGAGTTCGCTCGGCGCTGTCCCATCGAAAATGGCTAGACCGATCCGAAGTTATGAGTAAGCCGCGTGGCGAGGGTGCCTCGTTGCCAACTTCTCGTCAATACTATAGTTACTTAAACCCTTGGGCGCATAAATAAAAATACGGAAAAAATGATTAAAAATGAATTCACGCACAATATTATTTAAAAATTACTTACGTGTGATGGGAAATATATTTTTGTGCGCTGGAAATATTTGGGCTGGTGCAGTTAATTATCGTGCAATGAGGCATTTTGTATTTTTTTTCTTACGTGCGGCTGCAACAGCTGACGTATGTGGACTGTCATTAGAAATGGCCATCTCAGTGGCTGCCACTGAGTTCGGACACGCGAAGTAGATACATTTGCTTCTTCTAGTGTATATTCATTTCTGTGGGACAAACAATATTAGCGGCTTGTTAAGTTAGCACTAGCAGACGTTTATTTATTTATTTATTTTTTTTTTTGTTTATTTGGTACACCAAACAGACATCGTACAATAAGGATTTAACAAGTAAGCATCAAATGGTATATATGCTAGCACGAGATCCAAAGTAAGTGTACACAACATGAGTTACAAATAAGCGCAAAAATAACTAATTTCCATAAGGTTAGTAATACATAGTAGGTATGTGCGTATACAGTCACCTCTAACAATATGTGTTCGTACAAATTCAGAAACGTCTGTGTAAGGTATTAGAACAGAACCCCTAACATACTTCTAGAGCCGACCGCACACATCACATTGTGTAACACAGTCAGCCCGGCAAGCACATCATGGGCGCGGGACGACAAAAACTGCGACATAGAGTTTTCTCGAGCTATGTCACGAATTGGTAGCACAACATGCGCGCGAGATAACGCTGACTCGCGATGATCTATCAAAGCGACATAATTATTTCGCTTGAAAGTCCCACGCGAGATATCCTCAAAATTCGTAGCACAAGTGTACCTTGAGCGATAAAATACATTGCGTTTTAATGTCAAAATGCGACAAATTGTCTTCGAGATGTGAAGGTGGCGAGAAAGTCGAGAAACACATAAACTTCGTTACGGATTGCAAATTTAGGCTATCAGTCGAATTATTATTGTAGCTATGAGCTATGTATTGGTAGTTATGAATAATCTGTTTTAGTACATGCGTTCTAAGGCATTATTTAATGTTTTAATATTAACAAACTTCGTTTCATTACCGACCCTACAGTCGATACCGTAAGGTCTGAAGACCCATGGAGGTTCAATAGAGAATCAAATGCTAGTAATATTTTCAAAAGTAGCGGTTGTAAAGAAGAAGTATTAACGTACCTACCAATGCTAACAGCTATTGAATAGAAGTATCTAAGGGCAAGATACATAATTGTATTAATTGTGATAGCGATGTTCGGTGTAGTATACCGTACAACTACGCAGCTATATTTTACAAGTACAATATAATTAAGAAAAGCGGTATTTGTACACATAATCCATATAGGAAAAGGTAGATCAGCCTCTATTAGTTCACAGCTGCATGGGCAATGTAACGTCCTTTCCTTAGGCTATGTGCATGGACGCATTAGGAGGTTACTATATACCCATAATCGGGAGTAGTGTGTCCACTAAGATGATGCTGCTGCCCATCATAGTGGACACACTACTCACACTACTAACCATTGATAAATAAATAGTCAATGACACTTCAATCTTTAACCGACTCTTACGACACCAACGGGAAGAGTTGGGGTGGTGACAAATGTAATCTTACTACCGTTTCCACACGGCTAATAACTAGTATTTTAAACAAATAAAAATATATATAATAAATAATCCAGTATGTATTTATTGAAAAATATATATTTATTATAATAACATGTATTAAATACTCAATGTAACAAATATTTGTATCGTAAAGAACAGTTGAGCCAAACAAGTTTACAATCACAAATATATTAATAATTTAATTAGATAATAGACGCCTGTAATTTCTGCTCTATTGTAGACGATCGTCTGAATTGAATGGGCACTTTTATACTTTGCCGCGGAAGTTCGCGTCCACGGTGTTATATTTCTTCCACTATGTGAAATGTGATTTACTAACATAAATTGTAATAACATGAAACCTCATAAATATAGTGAAAAAATATCATACACCCGTGGGCCCTAACTTCAACGATATGCTTTAAAACCACCCAACCAAACGCAGGCTGCGCCACGAGCTCGGGCGCCAAGCGTACTCTTGTTGTTCACGACGAGCTGCAGAGCGCGACCCAGCAGCCGCCTTCAAGGCTGTTATGGAATCCGATTTGCTGAATGCGAACCTTTTTCTTCAGTTCATACCATGCTTTATTGACAGCTCCGCAAAAATAACCTGCAGATCGAATAAATAATCGTAGTATGATTTTTACTATACATAATACTATCAGACGCGATGTATGTAACTTAAGGTGTTACTTTTCTTGACCATACTTGACCTTAATAATTAAGTTGGTATATGGAGGATATCCGATATATCAACTACTTTTAGGTCATAGGTATATTGTTTTGAAACCTGGAGGATGGATTAACCCATCGAAGCCCAGGCATTTGAAGTGCTTATTTACTTCCGTCATCATATGGTGACGCTGGGGCTCGAAGGGTTAAGGAGGCGAGTATCGGGTACGAAAACGAAACCCTCATATTTCCATTATAAACTTAAATTATTTGTACAAGCTTTCATCGAAATACCTGCTAGTAATTCGAAGACCCGATATATTTATTTTTTGGAGTTTGACCCAATATACGTATAGGTACTTCATCTTTTCCGAATTCACATTCTCCCTCTGGAAACTATGGGTTTAGTTTAACGACATCTTGCTTTGTATTATTATTGGGCTCCGATGACTGAAATATAATTCATAACATACATTTTTATTAAAGAACTATGAACATGAATTTCAAAAAATATACGGTTTAAATGTAAATAATCGTAACTAACATCCACAGTACCTAAGTAACGTATAAAGAGTATAAAAGGCTATAATTAACTTAAATTTTACGTTCATGAGCCATTTAAAATATCGCCACCAAACACAATCTACAAATGTCATGCGACAGATTATTATTATGACACTTTGACTTTTTCATATTAAAATGTCCTATCTCTTTAATCTTTATTCTACGTGAACGAGACAAAGTTATCGTGACTAGAGATGTTTCATTTTTAAAGCTTGCTGTTCACTAATCATTCAACATTATTTATACCGATTCAGTGTTGCTAGGAAAGAAAAGTTAGTCCCACGCATAAATGGCAATACTTGTTATGTCGCCCGCGGGATGACTCTTTCGCATGGAACTAATTTCTCGAGCTGTTAACTTATGCTACCAAAATCGAGAAAATGACGGCTAGAAATATAAATTTGACAGCCGCGACATGGGTTTGTCGCAGCGCGAGCTAACTCGCGCTCAATGATGTGCTGACCGGGGTTACTATTAAGACAAAAAGTATCAACATCTGGTAAAAAAAAAGCATAGTTGAATGAGACTAACGTTAAGCTACTAGAAATCAAAATTACAGGTAATATTCCATTCGACAAGTTTCAAGGAGGAAAGAGGATGTCGGCCAAGCATCTCTTAAACTTGGCAAAGTGCGGATTAAACAGGTCTAAACAAGCGTTGTTATTTTTATTATTACTATTATTACTATAGGCTATAATGTCATTGTACTGGCGGCACATTCTAGTAATAGGATTAAAGAAGGAAGTATTATTTCTATAAACTCTAAATGCGAAAAGCCTTGAGGCACGGCCCCTAAACCTAGGAGTGTTAAAAGTTATGGCAGATAAAAGGGCTGCAGAATCCAATCTAGAGTGTATAATTTTGTATAGGTATAAAAAGTCATACATTTTTCGCCTAGCTTCCAAGGTAGTGATATTAAATTTAATTAACCGATTAGTATACAACTTATATGCACGACCAAGATTAAATTTAAATGCAAGAACCCTTAAGAATAGCTTCTGCACTGCCTCTATGGCCGAGATGTGTACGGAATAATGTGGCGACCAAACCGGGGATCCATACTCAAGAACACTTCTCACCAGGCTAAGGAACAACGTGATAAAACTATTAGGGTTTTTAAAGGTTTTAGTATTCCTGAAGATGAATCCCAACAACTGCCTGCCCCTACTCACGATGTAATCGTAGTGTGGCCTAAAGCTGAGCTGATCGTCAAATAAAATGCCAAGATCCTTCACGACAGCTTTTCTATCAAGACTCTGACCGGATAGTTCATAGTTATAGAGGAGTTTACTCTTCTTATTTGAAAATGAAATAACGTGGCATTTATCGATATTTAGATACATATGATTGCGAAGGCACCATTCAGATACTTGTATAAGATCATTCTGCAACAGTAAACAATCACTAGATGAGTTGATGGAGTTGAAGATTTTGAGATCGTCAGCATAGAGCAAGCTGGGACAAGACAGGTGATCCACAAGATCGTTTATAAAGAGCACAAATAACAACGGGCCAAGATGGGATCCCTGAGGGACACCCGAAGTAATGGGAAGTTCAGGAGAAGAGAAACCCTTGACCGCCACAAGCTGACTCCTATTTTGAAGGTAAGAGTGGACCCATTGAAGAAGACTGCCGTGGATGCCATAATACGCCTCGATTTTGTTACAGAGAATGTAATGGTCCACCTTATCGAACGCCTTTGAGAAGTCAGTGTATACCGCGTCAACTTGACCCCTCGAAGAGAAGACGTTACATAAGAAATGTTTGTATTCAAGAAGATTGGAGATAGTGGACCTGTTACTAACGAAACCGTGTTGTTTATCGGACAAAAATGGTTTGACATGACTATGCAAGAAAGTATGTACTATAGATTCAAAAAGCTTGGCAATACAAGACAGTATACTTATTTATAGGTCTGTAATTTTCACAGGACGATTTGTCGCCAGATTTGTATATCGGAACCACGTGTGCAATTTTCCAAGAAGAAGGGAAAACACCCGTGCGAAGAGATTTGTTAAAAATCAAGTGGAGGGGGACACTAAGTTCCTCTCCACAGTTTCTAAGTAATGACACCGGTATCCCATCTGGACTCGCTCCCTTATTGATATCCAAGGAAGCGATTCTCTTCTTTATATCTGTACGACTAATTGTAATGTTTGACAGTACTGGTCTATCCAAAGGGGTGAGATCATGGCATGGGGCGTTTATGAATAAGGGGGTAAGTCTCCGCAAGATACTGTCACTTTAATCATGTCGCTACCTCAATAATATTACAGGCCTTACAGGGTTCTATTTAAAAAATTCTTGAGTAAATCTGGACTAAGTGTCAATGTGTCAATGTTCAAATTTCTAGTTGACAAAAGTGCAACATAGATCCTTGTAATTTATATTGGGGCAGCGATGTGCTAACCCTAATACTGGTAGCACTATTTCGCTATTCTATTAAGGTGCGTGCAGACCAAAAGAGCATTCGCTGTTCTATCCCCCACTCTACGAAATCAACGAATCACGTTTCGTGTAACGATCGAATTTCGTAGAGTAGGGGGATAGAACAGCGAATGCTCTTTTGGTCTGCACGCACCTTTACTCGCACCCGTGTCTTGTCTCGTTTGTAATCGTAATATACCTACTTCTTCTATCAAAGACGCCTCCTTGTCCATTAATTATTGCTGAAAAACGGAGATATTATTGTAGGTATATTGTAATTAAAAAATCATTAGTCATTAGGGAGACCTACTCGGTCTTCAATCGTGTTTCTTTAATATTATTTACCGATTGAGATATTGTAGTTAACATATATGTGACGTAGGTATGTTAAGTGGAAGAACTGTAGCGCTACCGCTAACTTAGATAATAGTAAATTTCGAACTTCTGCCTGTGTTACTCCAATAAAGGTGAAGATGATCGAACATTACGATTTTAAATGTCCGCGATATGCCCACTGTTTGTCCATAATCGCCACGCTGGGCAGGCAAGAATAAAGTTCACATCGCATCATCCTCTATTTCAGTCCACAGCTGGACATAAGCCTCTCCTATTAGATCTATGAACGCATTATAATGGTCAAAATTATTTTCGTTATCTTATTTTGAGTCCCTAAAAAACGTGACCCAGTTGTAATTTTTGTATGAGATGATATGTTTGGTTTTAAATTTCTGATGTATGGATTAAAATCTAGCGTGAGAAAGAAAGAAAAAACATCTCGGCGAAGCAATCGCTGGTCGTTGGGACAGATCCCTCAGCGTAGTAATGGGCTGGCTTAGACCGAAAATTATAATTTCCATACTCCGTCCGTGCTACAAGCATGTGTATTCGGGGTACGCGCCACAAATTTAACTCCTTCAAATCAAAAACTTCTTCGGCCTAAACGATGGCGCAGCCCTACCCAATCTTTCCTCTACCTGACTAGAGTACCTAATATCTCCATCAGTGCTTGCGTGATAACTATTTATTTATTTTTAAATTATCCTTTATGTTACTATATTTTTGTTAATAAATGATTTATCATTAAAATCTAGCGTGAAACAGTACAAATACAAGTGCACCGGTTTTTTTTATATACTGAGTCGAAACAGCAACTAAAAGCGTTACAGAGTGGTATGAAACAAGAAAATGAAAAGAATTTTGGCCCATGAGTTAAATGCCCATAATCGCCACGCTGGACAAGCAAGGACAAAACTTAGCATTTGTTCAACTAAACAGTTTGCTCTTGTTTAAAATTCTATTTACACGTTGGGTGGTCACGTATCAGTAATTTATTCGTGAACCGGTTTATAGTGATACTCGTCTCAGAGCTTGTCTAATATAAATTGACCCTTATTATATCCATAACGACTTTCGGCAAAGCCTCCTAAAGGCACCTGTAAGTTTTTAACAACAATTGTTAGGTACTCGGATAACTTTTTTTCCAACACTTCCTGTGGTTTGTTCAGAGCTGAGTATTTACCTCAGGCAAAAGCAACCATTCCAGCCTCGAACTAGTGACGCTAGAACGTAGTCTCGGGTGTCGCTTTCATTTCAACCCTTGGTAAGTTAATCAACTTACCCAAGCATAATATATCATAATTACTATGCCAGGTACGACCAGTGACCTATTTCACCGTAATTACAAGTATGACAATTGTAAAATATCACTGTTACTGACGTAACAGGCCCCTAGGCTACGGCTACCGCTTACTATCGGACGGTCCATGTGCTTGTTTGTCACCAACATAAAATTATTACTAATAACGTTATTAAATCGTTAAAAAACTACTTTTTATTTTCCGATACCCGTGACAATTGTCGCAAGGTTTAGTACAATTCTCATTCGATCTTGACATGAGGTTCAGCATATGTCGGAATTTCGTTACAATTGTCGTGTTTTTGTGACAATTGTAATTTTGCTTCGCCAAAAAGTAGTTATTTACTGCTGATTTATTTAAGTTCCTGCACTACATTTTATCTTGGCGGCAAACAAACGCACGGCCCTTCCGATGGTAAACGGTAACTGTAGCTTATAGACGCCCCAGATTGGAGAAACAGTAAATTTACAATTGTAGCACTTGTCAATGTGGTGAAATTGGGGCCAGTTAGGCTTATGATGGTACCGCGTCTAATCGTTTGTCGGCGTTGCCGTCTCGTTCTAACAAGTATGCAAGTGCGAAAGTGACGAGTAGCACGATATATGGATAAAACGAGACCACCATAAGTCACCAGAATGCATATAAAGTAAATTACACATATGCTTTATAAATATTAGATGTCATATACCAAAGAAAAACTCCAAGATCACCTAATGTATTATAAAGTAGTGTGACTACTGGGGAAAAATAAAAAGTACAAATCAAAATATTTAGTTAGTAAATAATTTGATTTGTGTTTTCGCAATACGTTCTACACATATGCTGTTTACGGCAACCCTATGATGGTTGTTTATTGGTTGTTGTATAAATTTTAAGTACTATGTGTATCTACTTAAGGTGCATTCAGACCAAGCGAACATTCGCTATTCTAACCTCCCACTCTACGAAATTCGATCGTTACACAAAACGTGATTGGTTGATTTCGTAGAGCGGGGGATAGAACAGCAAATGTTCTTTTGGAGCATGCGCTATTCTAACCCCCTAATACTATACGAAATTCGATCGTTACACAAAACATGATTCGTTGATTTCGTAGAGCGAATTTTTGGTCTGAATGCACCTTAACATACATACCATCTTAAAATGGCATTAGGGCGGCGCACTTAACTAGGCTTGTAATTGTTTTTCTACAACAACAGCCTTATTCAAAAGCCATTTATAATCCATACAATCGATAACGTCTTAAACGCCTTAGATTGGATAAGAAAAAGCGTCGTTTTGACAAAATCACGGGTATCAAAATGCAGGTCGCATAGCCATAAACGGGCCATATGCATGCGCGGGAGTTGGCAAGCAGTCTGCGTAGGGTTCCCAGACGTCAAAAATTTCGTGACATGTCCGGAATTGTATGAGTGAGAATAGTGTAATACATTTTTCATCACACCTGTTCGGTAAGTGCGCCAATACGCTGCGGTGATGCGCGCCGTAGGTGCGTCATTACGTCATTCATAGTAGGCCTTTAAGGATTTTCATACAACATTACGTCGCACTAGCGCGGTCCGGCGCTCGCCGCGCGCCGCGCCGAGATTTCTTTTATGAAAATGATGACGTTAAGTCATCCCTGATTTAGACCATTTTAGAGTAGTTTTGTGAAAATATATTGTTTTATTTACTTTTTTGCATCACAGGTGTGATGAAAAACATTGTGTGTACCACGGACGGTACAAGAATTATGAACTCGTGTGAAGTAAAGCCCGCGGCTTCGGCTTGGGCTTTACTTTCACACTCGTTCGCAAATTCTTACTTACCGCCCTAAATACACAATGTACTATTCGCCCTTATTCAAAAACGTCTCCTAACTTAGGAAGCCGCTAACTATTGTTTGTTCTTTCGCTCTTATACAATAATTGGTAAAACCGAAAGGGACAAACAATACTTAGCGGCTTCTTAAGTTGAGCGGCGTTTATGAATAAGGGTGTTTGAGTATATTGGGGCGGATCTAGTACAAAAACCTTTTTCCTTAGTATTTTCATTTCCGAATTTTATCTTTGTCTCAATTAGCTCCACTGCAATGGTTACCTACTGAAGTTCATTGATATAGTAATATGAATTCGGACGTTTCTGTGAAATGCCGAATAGAAAAGGATTATTGCGTATCTATATATGAACGGTTAAGTATTTATATTAATGTTGAGTATTGATCAATATCGCACTATGATTACGGAAGGAAAGGATTGATTAACATACCTATATAATTAATGAGTATATTAATAATATCGAAGGGAATATAGCGGCTTCCGCGGTCAACATGTTGCAGAATTAATTATGTTACTTGTACTTGCTTGTGTGATAAAAGTGATAAAAAAACTGACAGTGATTTTATCAAGTCATTGTAGAATGTAGATCTAGCAAAGTTTCTGTTTAATAGTGATGTGCCGTTCTAGGTAAAACTTTCCCAAAACTGTATGGAGAATATTCCCAAATAGTAACTTTCCTTATAGTAACATTGGGAATTTACCGAGCACGGCCGTTCTCTATCTATTCTCTTACAAACTTTACACGTTTCGTAGCTATAAGCTTTTAATCTACATTTACAGTCGTATTATCGTATCGTCATCATCAGCTTATCTCAGTTCGCTTCTGGACATAGATTTCTCCTATTAAATAATTTAAATATGCCTATAGACGCATTAGGAAGTAGGTAAATGCCCATAATCGCTAGTCGCTACGCTGGGCAAGCCGATTGGCGATCGCAGTAATGTGACCACAATGACGCTGCTACCCATCATCAATCTTCTATCAATGAATGGTCAGTGACACTTCAATCCATTAGTCGGCTCTTACGACCCGCGGGAAGAGTTGGGGTGGTGATAAATGTATTCTTACTGTCGTCACTACACAGCAAATATCGTATAGGCAAGGGCCAATTAACGGTTTCCGATGGAGCACTTGTGTTTTACCCATGCCATATGAGTTGTGGGTGGAGAGTTGGAGACCTCGTATCCTGATATTCGTATCTATCTACTCTTTGCTGACCTTAAAGCCATGTCATTGTATTAAATCACCAACCGATAAAAAAAAACGTACTATGACCCTATTGACCTTAATGGCGTTGCAAAATTGTATAATGATTAATCTTACCGTCTGGCATGACTTGCATTATCGATTTCCGCTACTTTGAGAATAAGGACTAATATGTGCTGCCAATGAAAATAAATAATGGATCACTTATACACGGTGCTCGCGAACATTGCGAAAGATTTTAACTATGCATTCTAGACATCAAAATAAACAAAAAATATTATGAGACTTAATGTCAAATTCAACAAAAATGTTGAATTTTTGGATTATTTTTTTTAGACTCTTTGAATACTTTCTTTCCTGTACGCCATCCTGTTTCACCCTCATACCCCTGGTTATCTAAAGTCCAGGTTTAAATTTGTTTCTTCCCTTAGATGTTCTCAAAATTTCCTCCTAGTTCCTCCTCCTTCGTCTTCTAAAATCTATAATAATTCTTTCTGTTTTCGTGCAGTTCGGTTGTGGAATGCTCTGCCCGTTGATATTCGACGTGCTAAATCTCTCCCCATCTTTAAAACACTTATAAAAAAACATTACATTTCTTTGTCATAAGTTTGTCGTTTTGTTTGTACTACTTGTAGTCGCACCATTCTCTGTCATTATTATATATTTATATATATATATATATATATTATTTGTATGTAGTAATTTATTTATTTTCTTTTATTTATGTAGTTTATGTGTTATATTTTACTTTTGTTCGCACCACCCGATACCATCACTATTTTTCGCCTTATCGCTATCTAAAGGTTGTCTGGAAGAGATCGCTGTTTAGCGATAAGTCCGCCTGTTGTTACCTACTTCCTTATTTTTTGTTACTATTTTCTTGATTTTTTTTTTTGCGTGTTTGTAGAGTGCAATAAAGTATTTTATTATTATTATTCCCTTTATTTTAATATTCTCTTAGGCTAGGTTGATATAATATGGTTATAAAAGTAAAATACAATACAACATACAAAAACAATATAAAATATAAACACATTATAAAAACCTAACCTAGGGTGCCGCCGGCAACGGGGCGGGCCCAAGCTGCCGGTGGTTAAGGTCGCAGAGAGAGGAACCGACGGACTATCCGCGCCGTGTCCAGGATTACCGCCTTCTGCATCTGACCCTTGATCCAGCCATCTAGCGAGAGACTCTTAAGATGTTGGTCGAGACTCTTCGCTATTAAACCGTTCGCTGTAACGACCATCGGGACTATGATCGTCGAGTCAACATCCCACATGGCGGTTATCTCGTGGGCCAAGTCGAGGTACTTACTGGACTTGTCCTTTTCGGCCTTCACGAGATTCTCATCATGGGGGATGGTGACGTCGACGAGCACAGCCTGGCGCTGCGATCGATCTACCAGCACGATATCAGGCTTATTGGCTACAATAGTCCTGTCCGTGATGATAGGTCGATCCCAGTAGAGCGTGGCACGACCATTTTCGAGAACTGGTGCAGTTGTGTACTTATAGTATGGCACTTCGACGTCCACAAGGCCGTATTGAAGAGCAAGCTGCTGGTGTATAATACTGGCTACGAGGTTATGTCTGTGCAAGTACTCGGTGTTAGCAATCTGAGAACAACCGGAAATAATATGCCTGAGTGACTCACCGGGACGGCGGCATGCCCGACAAATGTCGACCGTACCGTCCTTCAGGATATATTTCTGGTAGTTATTCGTCATGATAACCTCGTCAGCAATTGCACAGGCAAAACCCTCGGTTTCTCCGAAGAGGTCCCCGAATCGTAGCCAGTTCACCGACGCGAGCAGATCTACGTCAGGTCCCGTGAGGGACTTGTAGAACCGCCCGTATAGCTCCTTGCTCTTCCATACCGCCTTGCGGTCCTCGGTGCTTAGTACCACAGGTCTGCGCCAGTTCTCTTTTGCCAAGGAGAGCGGCGTGAAGTTCCGGTCAACTGCCACCACATCACGATGCATCCCGCACTCATTGTTAAGAAAATAGTTTCTAAGATTGTACACCTCGTGGTTGTGGAGGTTTTTGGCATTTAAGAAGCCGCGGCCCCCACACCTCCGCGGGATGTACAATCTCATAACTGATGAGCGCGGGTGTAGCATTCGATGTGCGGTAAGCAGTGTACGGACCCTTCGATCCAGGGCGTCCAGCTCGGTCTGAGTCCACCTTAGTATGCCAAAGGAGTATGTGAGTATGGGCATTACCCAGGCGTTGAAGGCGCGCACTTTGTTGCCTCCTGACAAAAGACTGTTAAGTACTTTTGTGAGCCGGCTGAAAAAGCGCTCCTTCACCGCCTGTCTAATTCCCATATCTTCAATACCCAAAGACTGTGACATACCAAGGTATTTATAGGTTTCTGCTTCCGAGATAGATCTGAACGACATTGTCTCAGAAAGCTGTAAATTTGTTGAATTTACTACTTTCCCCCGCTGCACATGCATAACCGCACACTTATCGACACCAAACTCCATATTGATGGCACTACTGAAAACTTCTGTGGTTCGCAGTAGCTCCAACAAGTCTTGGCTATTTGGCGCAAATAATTTGAGATCATCCATGTACAGAAGGTGAGAAATGACTTCACCCTCTCTCCGAAGCCGACAACCTAGTCCTGAATCCTTCAGCAGGGTGCTGAGGGGATTCAGAGCTAGGCAGAACCATAAGGGACTCAGACTGTCACCCTGGAATATGCCTCGCTCGATCCTTATGAAGTCCTGCGGGCCAGAGGGGTCATCTCCGCCTCCTGGTTGACGAAGGACTGTGGTCCACCGCCCCATACACGCGCCGAGAAAGGATCTTAAAGCTGCATCAACTTTATACAGTTCCAAGACCCTCTTCAACCATGAATGGGGCACCGAATCATAGGTCTTCTTGTAGTCAATCCAAGCGGCGGAGAGGGCCCCTTTGTTACGCCGGACTTGCTGGCAAATGGTCATGTCGATGAGGAGGAGCTCTTTAGTACCACGGGACCCAACCCTACATCCATTTTGAGCAGAGGCCAGAACATTGTTCGCAACAATGTGCGT
Source organism: Thaumatotibia leucotreta (assembly GCA_025490895.1). Classification (NCBI taxonomy): domain Eukaryota; kingdom Metazoa; phylum Arthropoda; class Insecta; order Lepidoptera; family Tortricidae; genus Thaumatotibia; species Thaumatotibia leucotreta. The sequence goes on from JALPQI010001951.1 coordinate 66,849, forward strand.
GTTAATTTTTGCTCTCAAAATGGATGTAAGGAGCTTGTAGAGTGTAGGCAAGCACGTGATGGGTCGGTAGTTTTTTGGTTCCGTGGTACTACCAGACTTATAGAGCAGGAAGGTTACACCTGTTGTTAAGGAAGGAGGCAGGGAACCAAGCTCAATGGCTTGTTGGAATTGCGCTGCCAATCGCGAGTGGGAGCACCGAAACCATTTTAGCCAGAAGTTGTGCAATCCGTCCGGTCCAGGACTTTTCCAGTTCTGGGCAGGTCGGATGGCACAGCTTACGTCATCGGGGCTGATGACAACTGCCTCCATAGGTTCGATGCTCTCGCACTCACGTTCAACAACGTTCATCCAATCGCCCTCGATGTGTCCAACGGGCACCGACCAGATGCTACGCCAGAAATCAGTCATGGCAGTAGCATCCGGTAGATGCTCGTCCGACAAATGATGATCGGTTCCCTCCCACCTTCGGTATAACTTCCTTTGGTCACTTTGGAAGAGGCGGTTCTGTTGAAATCGATCCACACGCTCTCTGTAGCGGCGGATACGGCTTGCCCATGCATAGACTTTCTGCTTCAGAAAGTCAATGCGCTCTGTGAGGTTGGCCATGTAGTCGCAGGGCATGATGCCCGTTCCCGCGAACGCCTGGTTCACAAAGCGCATTACTCGGGGGCGGTTATTGCCCCCCCTGAAACAGATCAGCTTTGCAATGAGGGTCCTAAACGAGTCGATACGACGCTCGATCCGCACTTGCCATGCGGGGACACCCCCGGCGGTCCTAGGTGCACGGTCAGCGTCCGGAAACTTGACTCGAGCAACACGGCACGCCGCGATGGCCCCGCAGTACATGATCGAGTGCGTATCGTCCAAATCTTTGGACTACATGGCCAACCTCACAGAGCGCATTGAGTTTCTGAAGCAGAAAGTCAATGCGCTCTGTGAGGTTGGCCATGTAGTCGCAGGGCATGATGCCCGTTCCCGCGAACGCCTGGTTCACAAAGCGCATTACTCGGGGGCGGTTATTGCCCCCCCTGAAACAGATCAGCTTTGCATTGAGGGTCCTAAACGAGTCGATACGACGCTCGATCCGCACTTGCCATGCGGGGACACCCCCGGCGGTCCTAGGTGCACGGTCAGCGTCCGGAAACTTGACTCGAGCAACACGGCACGCCGCGATGGCCCCGCAGTACATGATCGAGTGCGTATCGTCCAAATCTTTACTGGACCGTATGTACGGCTCCAGTAAAGCGTTTAGGGCTCCCATTAACGCTAGATTGCGTCTATTCATGGGCAAACGTGGTAACCGTGGCCTAGAATTGGGTGTGGAGCGATATTCCATAATCGCCTCTTCCAAAGTCCTCCTCAGATGCTCATCAGTTGCAGTACTTACACTCTGACTCGCAAAATACTCCTCATCAAATTCAAATTCAAATTCAAATTCATAATTTTTAATGTCAATTAAACACATGTCAAAATAATAATACAATAAAACAAAAAACAACAATATTTACTTAAAAAATTACACTAATATTTACATTAATAATAATAATACACAATTTAATTAAGTAATTACATTTCAATCATTACATCATTATAATATCATTTATTTAGGCGTCGGATCAACCCGCGGCGCCCCCGGTGCCAGGTCGGGTGTCGGCACCGGATCCGGCAACGTGGCGGGCTGGTCCCGCGCCGAGGTGGAAGCTGCGCGAGTCGAGAGAGCCTGCAGGCGAAGCCGATCAAGTGTCGAGTCATCCAAACGTTTAGAACGTAGAATGACCCGCACCTGATCCGCTAGTCGTTGCTCCGATACGGCGATGTATTATTATTATTATTACTTTTCAATATTTCCAATACTTTTTATCATAACAACAATTTGTTAAAATTATTTTTTTAAATATTTTTTTAGGGACAGGTTTTTTCGTCAAGTTTATTCTTATTTTTTGATCGTCAGGCAAAAGGTGTGGTAATATTAGAACACATTGTGGTAGCATTGTAATCAAAAAAAAGTTTTATGACGAGTTACGTCGAAAAACTTATTTCGATAAAAGGTTGATTATCTCTGGAACCAAGCCGAATCCAGGAAATTTTATATAACATTAAATACTCTAAATATGCTCAGGAATCCAGCATTAAAATCTTTCGGAATGCTCACGAGCACCGTGTATACAGCTAGGTTGCAGCTAGACACCTGACGTGTGGTGACGGCAGACTGCCGTCGGCAGTAAGAATACATTTGTCATCACCCCAACTCTTCCCGCGGGTGACGTAAGAGCCGACTGAGGGATTGAAGTGTCACTAACCATTCTTTGATAGGAGATTGATGATGGGCAGCAGCGTCATCATAGTGGACACATTACTGCGATCGCCAATCCGTAGCGTGGCGATTATGAGAATTTACCTCCTAATGCGTCTAAACGCGTAGATAATACGAGAGGCCTACGTCCAGCAGTAGAATGAAATAGGCTGATGATGTGATGTGATAATTTGAGTTGGATATAGCGTTAGTTCATCATCATCATCATCATCATGTCAGCCGAAAGACGTCCACTGCTGAACATAGGCCTCCCCAAAGATTGCCACAATGACCGGTTCTGTGCCACCCGCATCCAGCGGACTCCGCGTTAGTTGATATTTCAGTATTGTAGAGCAAGTTGAGAACCGGTTTTTACAAGCTTTTAGGTACAGTCAACCAAAAATGTGGTGTACGACTCTATTTAGTGGTAATAAAGTCGAAAAGTGGTAAACCACATTTTTTGCTGACTGTACGCGATACGTACGTAGCGCCAGCGCCTGCGCCTGGCTCGTCCGGCCACCCGCTCCCAAGAATTGTATGTACCTAACCACATCATCTACACGCATTAAATTGACGGCTCCGTCAATATGCGGAGCTATAGGTACGCGCCTGACCTTCATACTGTTCTACTGAACGCAGTGAAATATTGGTATACGCAGGTTTACGCAAGTCTCCGGTGTTTCCTTATGTCGTCATGACTCACCAAAGCCAAGGCGACGACATAGGTGTGGATTGCTAACTAGGCACGGTCATGTATAGTGATTGTGATCTGCCGAACTGTCTATACGGCATACGCAGGGATCGGAACCGGTTTTTTTAGAAATACCTCGAAATTACTCAATATTTTAAAATGTTTACTCGTTGTGCACTACTCAACATTCTATGATATTAACAGCATCTTTTCAATTCCTCTATTTACAAAAAAAAAATGTACCGAAGTACGAAAAAGAACGGAATTAGAACCGTTCTTTTGTATGGAGAAAAAACCGGTATCCGATCCCTGCCGGCACCCAACACATGGCGAGTATTCCTATGGCACTATCAGCTATCACCGCCGGGCGAGTATCGCTGTGTCTCTTTTATTTGCACGAGAGTGTGTATCTTTTGTTCGTGTTTATAGCCGACAGTTCATAGCTTAGTAGCTCGCGGCGAGACCAGTGCCTATGTAGGAGATTTCCTCAATCGTAATATTGGAAAATTCACCGGGAACGGAACATCTCTACTTGCAGGTCATGGACTAAATATTTTAATGGTAAATACCGGGATTTTTTCCCAGATGATAACACCAACTATTTACAGATAGGAAAACAATCCCATTTGTTACCACTCGCGGCAATCTGGTGATAACAGGTGGGAATAAGATGTACAAGGTGTTACCCCTTGTATATAATAGATAGATAAATATAATCTCCAGCTTCGTAGGCTATCGACTGAGCGACAGAGGCCGTCTAACTTGTGTACCTAATTCTGTATATTTTTAGCTTGTTTTGTGCTTCGGACATAGTCAATATTTAATTATTTTATTACGCGCTCGTCATAAAACTTATTTCCACCAGGATCTCTATTAATACAATTCAGTTTAAGATTGTAAATTTTTGACAGTTATTCTACGGAACTGACACATCGCCGTTCAAATGAGGTCCTAAACTGAATCGCAAGTACGTCTTGGTAGCGCGCTGTTGTTTGATTCTGCTCTGTTTTTCCTATTAGCGTTGTGGCTCAATACGCCGGTATGTTATTGCATATTTATTGCACTAGGACTTAATGCTACGCTATAAAATTAACACGTGCAGCGATCAAATCGATTACGCGTAACGCCCTTTAATCGACTGCGGAATGCAGGTTAATTATGATTTTTCCATCATAAACATTGAGGCACATAAAATAAGCCATTTGCTAGCTGGAACTGTATGGAAGGCCCTAATGTCCGCGTACCGTCGGGTCCATTTGTTTTCAAACGAACGAGAATCACCGTGCACGAGTGATATATACACGATTTTCCCGGTCACCCTCTAGTAGCCCCTGTCTTGAAAAGACTACTCAGATAGCCCTATTCCTAATGTGTAAACGCGAAAGTATAACGGTCTTTTCCCTTGAAAAAAATCCCAGGAAAAGACTTGTGATTTTATCCAGAAAAATTTGCTTCGTTCGCAAATCACGTCATCAAATCTACGCAGACGTAATTGCAACAGCTAGTTGGCTATAAATTTCCAATAGTGACTCATCTTCTTCTTCAACCCCATAATCAACCCGTTTTTTTGATTTTCGGTGTTCCTTACGAGAGACTTCATATTTCGTATCCAACTAAGTACTCAAGGAAGGTGATGATTTGATTATCATAGTTCGTGTAAACATCGAGTTTTCCTCTATCTAGGCCTTCTTTTGAGGCCATTGCCGTTTGAGTATTCCATTGATATCTTTTGTCGCTGTTATCAAGCAACAATATTTGTCATGGGGTTTATAAATAGATAACTTTTTAACCCATGTCAATTATTACATACCTGTCTATATAGAACTGGTTTGATTGGTATATTAATGTACCGGTGTTTTAGACACTAAACTTTAGTTCAGTGGTTGTAGATTCGTTTTCCTACTGATTTTGATGAGTTGAAGGCAGTTTGTTTTCATCGATAATCTCATCGACGATTAAAATTTCATCAACGATCTGGTAGTTAGGTAATCAAGCATTCTGACCATTCTGGGGTATCGAAGACATCAAGAAGACCAATCGTACAGCAATAGCGTCATATCGAATCTTTGTCTTATTAAAAACGTCTACAACTCCATTATTCCGAAAAATAATTACGTAATTTGGGAATAGGCAGTTTGTGCCAGTCTGTGACTCTGACAACTCTATATAAGGACTTATTTTATTATTAGACTTGACTTTACTCCTGCTAAGAGACACTGGTGCCTTTATTGTTATGGTCACCTCTGGTTTTTCCGTCAATAAAATAAATATTCAAGTAGGTTGATTTCCTTTTTTCTTTACAAGGTGATAAAGTGTTTACCGACGTCTGCATAAACACTAAACAGCAGGTTTACCTCTAACTAGTCCTTCCCTTGAGGTCTACAAGACGGGTCGGCAAACCTTTAAGGAAAATAACCAAGTGCAAACAATAGTAATATCTATATCAAATCCATAACCGCTCATAATATAGTTGAGTGATGGGTAGGAATTAATTGTTATGAACAACAAGATTAAAATTCATGGAAGAAATATTATATTTTAAAACACAAATAACTACATAATATAACAAAATATAACAGGGTAAATTTTTATTCGCCGTTCAAATTTTAGAGGGTTAATTCTGAGGTCATATTGATGAATGAAGAACTATTTACGTTGTTTCTATGCGATTTTATTACGCGTTTTTTTTTCATTACCATCACCACTTTATTTACCGTTTTATAAAAGCAAACGAGACTATTATGCCAGAATAGCAGACAAACATGCGTCTGCTACAAGATAATCGAAAATGACTCCACTAGTTTTTACGCAGTTCGTCAATAATTTGGGAATGGTAATGACTTGAATGTTGCGACTGAATAATCGCATAGAAGTTAGGTACCCTTTACAGTTGCGTAAAAAAACTGATGCTCCATATATTTCCGCCTACTAATATCACAAGGTGCATGCAGACCAAAAGAGCATTCGCTGTTCTATCCCCCTACTCTACGAAATTCCATCGTTACACTAAACGTGATTCGTTGATTTCGTAGAGTGGGGGATAGAACAGCGAATGCTCTTTTGGTCTGAATGCACCTTCAGAGTTTGTATAGAACATTAGATTTTTTTTTCTCGAATCGGATGTATGTCGGTCCCGGCATAGTATCATATCGACATAAAAAAAACACCCTGTGTACTTGGATTCATATAAATTTATTATTAATTGCGTGAAAGCTATCGTAATTTGATGCTTCCCGATTGTACTTAGGTAATCATATTGTGGATCTTGTACGGTCGGCTCTAATAATATATATACGATTTTGAACCTTATGCCTTCGACATACGTTCCGAAATGTGTACATATTATTAGACGTGACTGTACAGCATCATTGACTCTACCAGCCTACCAATCTTTATCAATATCGAAAGGTGCATTTAGTTAGACCAAACGAGCATTCGCTCATTATATCCCCCGCTCTACGAAATTCGTTTGTTACACAAAATGTGATTCGTCGAAATTCGTTGATTTCGTAGAGTGGGGAACAGAATGAGCGAATAATCACCTGGTCTATATGCACCTGAAGACTTGATCCAAATGTACAACTTATTTGAGAATTATACATTTTACGTTACAAATAAAATAAAAATGGTTTCATAATGTTCAATCAAATTAAACCTCTAGGAAATATCGCCGTGCCATAATTTTTTTATCTTTTCATTGATTAATATAAAACAATGCACATCAATGAATAAGTTTCAGTAAAAATGATATAATTGCAATGATGTAACCGAATAAGCAATCTTTACTGACCTTGGATCCATTGTTAATGCATCGTTACAACACTCAAGACAGTCTCCCATACGAAAGACACTGCCCTATTGTCGACCTTAACTTCTTTAATATAAGAGTCACAAATGTTCATTTACTAATTCTATTACACTACGTTTACATGGAAATAGTCACACACAGTTAAGTGACTGAAAGTGGATCCTATGCCGTTGTAATAAAGACTAAGTGCAGTCATGTCTTAGGAGAATCAGTCCGTGTATTTTTATGACAATCCGCTATTGTTTTTGTGATTGTCATATGTGATGTGAACGCATTCCACATCAGAACAAACAACCCAAAGTTGAGCGAAATCGAAAAAATAGTGTATTGGACTCTTATACATTTACGATATACAGTCGTGGCCCACTAATTAAGAATAATAAATAGTACCTACATTACATCAGAGGCCGGGAAAATGAGGATTTCCGGCCAAGTTCGCCGTATAGGTAACGAGGCCGGGAATCTGTTTTCGCGCCGATGCATGTATACTTAGTGTTTTTCTCAAACATACAAAGAAATACAAAAAATAATAATGGCACGTCAGCCTCCGTAGCCTAGTTGGTAGTGACCCTGCCTACGAAGCTGGAGGTTCCGGGTTCGAATCCCGGCGAGGGCTTTATTTGTGTATTTATTTATCACAAATATTTGTTCCTTGGTTATGGCTGTCTATGTATTTAAGTATCTATATGTATATATCTATTATATATATCGTCGCCTGGTACTCACATCACAAGCCTTAATTGAGCTTACCGTGGGACTAGGTCGATTTGTGTAAAGATGTCCTAAAATATTTATTAAAAAAAAAAATTTTGTCGAAATTAAAGAAAAAAAGTTACTTTGCAGGCCTGAAAAGTGTTATGAAATTCCATTTCTATCCCCGTGAGTTACTGCGCCCTAAAAGCGATACTTCCGAGACTATTTTAAGGTGCGTAAAGACAATGTTTCATTGCATGTTTGAGAAAATTGATTATTTACCACTTATACAGAGAAAAGTCAGCCACTATTAGCAGAATGTAGAAATAATAGGAAAACCTCCTTTAATCTAGAACGCAGAACGCGGGCTCGATGCTTGATAATGGAGACCCAGGCCCTCCGACACATGTAGCGTGTAGTGACTAACTACATGTGAGTTTAACTGTTTAATTATAGTTATTAAAATATTAATAAGATATTATGTCTCACGAAACTTATATTTGACTATATTCTATTAACTAAGAGCTAGAAACTACGTGGGACGTGGGCCGACTAATATTTTGGCAAGGATTTCAACTGAGGCCACTTCCGGATTGTCTGTTTGTTCGGCCTTTGCTTCCACTCGGAAGTAGTTCTACATATATGTATATACATTATATGTAGACGTGTTAGCATCGAGGCCGTAAGTTTTGTGTACAATAGGATGTTTGCTATCTAGTGTGATGTTCATAGAAATTACAGACGTGGCGTGGTTTAATTTGAGAGGATTTAATTTTCTATAGACAGACAAGTCTTCGCTCCTACGTTTTTAGAACGGCAAGGGGGGCTACCATGACGTCATAAATGCGATTCATTTAAGGTTCGGCTTATCAGTTTTTGACAGTTATACTTTCCAGGGCCGGATTTAGGGGGGGGGGGGGGGCAACCGGGGCTACAGCCCCGGGGCCTCCACAAAAGTGGGGCCCCGCAATAAAGATTTCGAAAAAAAAAATCAAATTCCAACTAGTAAACACTAGTCAATTTTTTTTTGAGAATTGATTGTGATCTACTCCGGGAACTGGATTTCAGCGAAAACACGAACGATTCTTCGGCGAAAAATGCTCGGAAGTTTCCGTTCGTTAACGCTAAAAAAAATAACAATTATATTTGTATGTTTGTTAAATAATAAAATAATCTATAGGTACTTGTTTCCACAAAAAAATATTTATTGAAAAACTTGACTTAAAAAAAATCTACTTTTTTTGGAAATTAATTGGTGGCCTCCATTCCTTTGTTGCCCCTAAGCCTCTCAACCTCTAAATCCGGCCCTGATACTTTCGTTTCTTGGAACAACATCGCGACTCAGATTAGGTCCTAAACTGAATCACATTAGTAGATGGACCCCCCTGGAATTGTTTTAGTATATTTTTAATTTCAATTAAAAAGTTGCGTGAATGATCTCTTTGGTCAGTTTGTTTAGTAGCAGCAGTGGGGTGATACTGATCATTCGAGTTATAAGTTTGTGGCAAATTCACTACAAGTGAGGGCGGTAAATATGAGATAAGATCAAGTTGAGATATTCTAATCTAATTACGGTTTATATAATTTATATTTCCTTACAACCTATCATTAAACTATCAAAACGCCCGGGTCAGTGAACTATAAGCTCCAATATAATGCAAAATGACTCTCAAGGTGCAGACAATGTCACGGATTTGATAATTCACAAGTTCACAAACATCTATACAATATTCAACCTTATTGTAATACAATAAAGTCTAAAAGGTTGCACATATTTTTGAACTCGACTAAACCCAAATCTTGCCCACACTGAACAAGTTTAAAAGTTGTTTTAATCGTTTGTTTGAAAAAGGGCTTAACTGCAATCATAAATAGACCTGATATCAACATAGGTTTGGCTTTTTAAAAGTAAAAAAATATTCGTACAACTTTTTTTACAGATTTCTGTTTCTGGCTTCCTTGTTTGAGCTGGTATAATCAGGTTTAGGTAAATGGTAGTGCGTCTGGTAATATGTAGGTACACATTTTAGAACTTATTTCTGAGGCGTAATGCCGCGGCCACGACATCGGTCTAAGGCGACCGGCTTAGCGGAAAACGTATGGTGCTCCCTCTCATACCCATATCGGCATCCCGCTCCCACTCATGGATTCGCTCGCCGCTGGTCGCATTAGACCAATGTCGTGGCCGGGCCGTAAGGATCAATATTGTTTACATATATTTCTGGAGCCGACAGCGCAGGTAGAATTCCAAAAATCCAAGTATGTGCAATATTATGATATTTCTTATTCACATGTATTACTATACCACACTTAAATGTGACTTTTAGTAAAAAAAACCCACTTCTTCGCTCATAACTCATAATAAGCATGTTGTTTTATACGAATTAAATGTCTAAATCTTCTCAGTTGAGCATCCGTTGCTGTGATTACAACAATTATACGGTATCTTAATTGAATAATGGTACCCATTGTAACACTGACCCCTGAATGTGTTAAAACGTACATTAAAGGTCTTTAACCTTCCCTTAACTACCATGTAAAATGTGTAATTACTGAGTATGAGACGCGCGTTATGTGTTTGTGATAATTTTAACGGTATTTGCCAAGAAGTATGCATGGATTTACATAGACTACCACCCAGCAGACACTGCTGTATACATGACATTATTAATCCCAGCGGCGTTGGTAAACTTCGGTATATTTTCTTTGGTATCTGACACCTAATATTTAAATTTATGTGGGTGAATCAACTTTTTTCTGTATGTTATTGCCATGGTTACGGTCGCCTGAGTCACGCTGGTTTTATGCAAAATTATGCTACTTAAACTATGCAAACATGGGCCATCTACAAACATGCACTACATGCATGCATGTCATTATTTTGCATAAAACCAGCGTCACTCAGGCGACCGTAACCATGGCAATAACAGAACACAGGCACGTTTGATGTCGAGTTGCGGAAAAAAGGCCAGAATACAATACAATACAAGAATACAATAGTTACTACTTAAAAATAATACAAATCAAAAAAATATGATAAAAAAATTTGAGTTGTTCCATAAAACATGATATTAACGGCTGATTTTTCTTTCTGTTGTAGTTTGTAGCATACTACGAACAACTAAACCATGAAAACTGCACACCATATACAAATTCTCGTTCGAAAACGGCCCTGATTTTGTTGAAGAGTGTCAGTCCCTTTTCAATACATCACGCTTATACATGAATGTCTGTATTAACCAATATAAACTTAAAACCGCTGTTTAAAAGTAGATAAGATTGGTCCATCAAAGTTTTTCAGGCTATACCTAATTAACCCCTCGTATGCGGCCTGTCAAATTAGGTTACTGAAAAAGTGACCTTGACACTTAAAACAATAAATTGAAATTCGCACGCACGGATCCGTGCCTAAGCATACGAGGGGTTAAAGTAGTGGTGATCCGTTTTAGAGCCTTTTCAGAATCATAATCTGATAATGAAGAAGGAAAATAAATCCGAATTCTGGGGCTTATTTGAATCACCTGCCCCGTGCGTCGTACACGTATTTTTAGGGTTCCGTAGCCAAAATGGCAAAAACGGAACCCTTATAGATTCGTCATGTCCGTCTGTCACAGCCGATTTACTCGGAAACTATAAATGCTATAGTAACGAAATTTGGTGAGGATATGTGTTGTATGAACCGCTACAGGATTATGATACTAAATTGTAAAAAAAACCATTGGGGCGGGGGCCCTCCATACATGTAACTGAGGGATAGAAAATTTTTTTTTGTTGTATGTAAGCGTGTGGGGTATTCATAGAAAGGTCTTTGAAAATGATATGAAGGTTTATAAATCTCACATTTATTTAAGCAAATCGTTTTCGAGATATCAGCTCTCAAAGTCTGAAAAATGAGTCCCCCCCCTTTATTTTTTAAACTACGCGATATAAAAATCTAAAAAAATATATTATATGTTATGCACATTAATAAACTCTATCAACGATTTTTGGTTTGATTAAATTATCTCTTATAGTTTTTGAAGTAGGTTGATTTAACTGTATTTTTTTAATAATAAATTGATAATGGTACGGAACCCTACGCGCGCGAGTCCGACTCGCACTTGGCCGGTTTTTTTTATTTAGTTTGTCGCGTCAATGTCTGGTGATAGAGGTGAGAGTCGAGTCTCTATATGCTCAGTCTATTAGGTAGCGATCTTTGGACGCTGACCACCCAGCAAGCTTTAGGAGGTTAGCATTAGCACTGACCAAGTGACCAGGCACTGGAAACCTCAGTCGCTCCATAAAAGTCAATATACATAATAGTAATTAAGCAACTGTTCCTATGCGACCAACCACGAGATCACGAAAATTTTACGTCCCAGTGACATTTGCTTATTTTTTGAATTTAGAACTGTATTCTCTTCATTAATTAAAGTTCAAATTACGAGTAAATTTCGAAATATGTACTAATTGTACATTTCGAAATATGTCGCGGTAACCGAAGAAGATAATTATACACTCAATAGATCAAAATTCGTTTATTTGTCACAAATTCACAATCAGAGCACGTACGTCGTACAAGTAAGAAGAAGTTGGGATCTCCTAAATACGTTGTGATAGAGTTGTTAAAAAATATCTTATAAATAATATAGAATATGTTAACATCATATGATAAGGAAGTCTCTACTGTACGGAACAGGGTTATTTTTTCAAAATGACGGGCGTTTGTCCGATCCTTGATAATAACATTACGTAGCTACTTTTCTCACAATCTAGTAAATAAAACCAAAAGGCGCATTACCGTAACTAATCCTAAAGTATACTTACTCGCAACATCTGGTCAACAACATCAAAACATTTTAAAATGAAAATAGTGTTTGCGCTCCTACTTCCGATTCTGACACAACTATAGCAAACATTTACATAAGCGTCAATGTTAAATTTGCTAAGGTCGGTGACCCTTTCAATAACGCAAGGGTCTTTATGATAATAATATTAATAATTGAGTACTTTCAATTAATTTAAATCGCTTCGTGCTCATAAATGTCTGGGCAACTCCATTTTCAAGAGATAACTTGAGTAAAATTATTTGAATCGTCAGTAGATTACATTTTGTATTACTTGCTTCGATTAATTCGTATGGAGAATTTGTAATTGATTGAGTTTCCAGATTATCCGAAAGTAGATCTGATTATTGCATTTTGCCCAACTCTGCATGACCGAGTAGATGTTATGTTATGATAATTTAAACATCTTAAACTCCGATATATTTCTCTCACTGTACTGCCTTTGTTGGTAATCTTACAGTCTGATCCCCGTATATATCCGTCAGATAAAATGATCAGTGATCACTAGCCTTTTCACCGGGCATATAAAAGAAAAGGACATCTAAAATTGATTTGACTGATATGTTTTATTTGTGGATTGTGAATGAGGCCCCAAATCATCATTTCCGAAAAAGAGAACGCTAAATCATATCATATACCAAATAAGTCACACGTGATAAAAAGTAAATGTATCAAGTGAATTGGACACCTTCCCTTGTGTAAGGCGGAGGAGTATATTTTTATGCATCTCACCCCTAAGCCAGGGAAGCCCAAATCGGAGTGGTTTGTGAGACTCACTTCTCTTTGCATAGGAAAATACACACTAAAACACCTGGATGCCTTCGTATTGTATTCTGACCATTTTTTCCGCAACTCGACATCAAACGTGCCTATTTTCCGTGGTCACAACGGTGACTTGTTAGGGACTCCACGTTACGCTCTTGAATTTCATCGCAGATGTATGCAGGTTTCCTCACGATGTTTTCCTACACCATAAAGCATTAGTGAATCTCAAATGATATTTCGGAAATAAGTTTTTTGAAAAACTCATTGATACGAGCCGGGGATAGAACCCACGACCGCTACGTCACAGTCGCACGTTTTACCTCTAGCCTTACGAGTCATTAAACAAAGTATGTGATTGTGCGAGCAAAAAATATTTGCTTGCACATGAATAATTTGACCTTGTTTATTTTATTCCAATAAGTAAAATTTCATCATGATTGTGATTAATAATATTTGCGCCACCAACACAAAGCACACATTGCGCAGTTCGCAGGGCCCGGCCCTAGGGCAACGCGTTATGACATACTTATAACACCACGTCATTTCAATCGTTTCAATTACTTGCTTTGGTAATTCCACGGAATAGGTAATATAATAGTAATTACTTCGTTTAAGATTATCGTCATCAATATAAATTATCAATCATGTTTTACGGAAGGCACTCTCTAAGTTAGATTGCCAGATAAAAGACAAAGATATCAAGAAAAATTTCGGTATTATGAAATTAAGCACTTACAGTGGTCAAATTGATATTTATAATTATTATCGGAAGGTTTTAATGTATAGTCGGGACGTCGGGAGTACTCGGGAGTCAAATATCGGAAGGATCCGACCTGCGACCATATATAACATGGACGTCTAACGCCAGCTCAAAAATGCCCCCAAAAATTGTTCAATTGTGCCAAGATGGGCAGGACATAGCGCTTTTCTTAACGCCGCGCATATTTCGGCGCAACATTTTTGACAAACGTTTATAAAATGCAGCCAATCAAAACTTTGATGGACCAATCACAACTATTTTTAAATGGTGGTTTAAGTTTTTATAGGTTGATATTGAAATTCATTACCGTGATGCATTGAAGAGGGGGTGACAGTTGTCAACTAAAATTCAGGACCGTTTTTGATAGGAAATCTAGTGTGGCGTGCGGCTTCCATGTTTTATTTGTTCTTAGGATCCAACTAAAACACGACCATGTGACGCATGTGCCATTCATATTTCGAATGGCAGTTGAGCATTTCTCAAAAAGCATTTTACAATAAAGAAAATTTCCTGAGACATTTTAGGAAATATGGTGAATCTTGCTCAGCATCATTGACTCTACCAGCCCACCAATTTTTATGAATATCGAAGACGTGATCCAAATGTAAAAACATTTTGAGAATTGCACAGTTGGCTTGCTCAAACAAATCCTGAACCGAATAATTGCATTTTCTACTGATCATGGAGCTGCAGCGCTCCATAAGTCTTGTCTCTGGATACTACTAGATACTGTAGGTATCTTAGGATATAACTAATGTGCATTTAATAACTACCCGTCTCCGTTTCCCTAGTCAAGTATATGAAATTCTACTAATTGCGATGAGATGATCCTGAATGTCCTGAATGTATTTTAAACTTTGCTTTATTTTACTTTCAGATCCATGTCTCTACATCTTACGGTTCTCGTCTCAGCTCCAATTCGAAGACAAGTCACACGAAGTGAGCATGACAGCTCTTCGCCTGGTTCAGAGGATGAAGCGGGACTCCATACACTCGGGCCGGCGGCCTTCCGGCATCTGTGGCGCGGGTAATATAATATTCCACCATATAATTGATGACAGGGAGATACCAACCTTTATTACCTTCCCTCTATCACTAGTTCCTTATACACCCGGTACTCAGTATACCGGATAGAACCACCCCAACAGTCGTCAGGCCTAGCTAAAGTCACACGATTCTTTATTCAAGTATGCATAACAACAATCACTTTTGATTCGTTATACAAATAGCAAGTAAATAAAATAAAACCTACTTCAGGTTCATACACCACTGACCCTAAAAAAATCAGGCAAGAAACACGGCAGGACATATTTAACTAAGTTTTCGGCGAGGGAGTCTCTATGTTTTTATGCTTTTTATCAGAAATATGTACTCCTTATAGGCAAACGACACGCTAGTGTGACATCTTCTACATACCCGCAACACAAACCTTGAGCTTCCATCGAGTGTAGGTCGATTTGTGCAAGATTTTCGCGTGATGTTTTATTTTATAATATGGAATTGTAAGATGGACTGAGTCTGGAATAAATTAATTTCATTTCATTTCATTTCATTTTTCTATCCTCTTAGCTCTCCTAATCGCCGCTCGCCTCCACAACTTCTCCCGTACCCCAGCGGACGTGGTCCGCATAGTCAAGGTTCACGAATCCACGCTGCGAAAAAGACTTCTGGAGTTTGGAGACACCCCATCGAGCGCTTTGACGTTGGAAGAGTTCATGACTGTGGATCTTGAGGAAGAGCAGGACCCACCGGCGTTTAGAGCTGCGAGGAAAAAAGATAGAGAACGGTTGCAGAAGGTAAGACTGAGACAGTAATAGGCAAACTTAGTTAGGTTTTAGAATATCTACTTTTAAGTGAACTAACATTGGAAGAACTTATGAGGGTAGATCTTGAAGAAGAGCAGGATCGTCTATCGCCGGACTGTCGTTTAGAGCTGCGAGGAAAAAAGATAGAGAACGGTTGCAGAAGGTAAGACTGAGACAGTAATAGGCAAACTTAGTTAGGTTTTAGATTATCTACTTTTAAGTGAACTAACATTGGAAGAACTCATGAGTAGATCTCGAAGAGAGGCAGGATCCACTATCGTTTAGTTAGATAGAGCTACGAGGAACGAAAGATAGGGAGCTTAAGGATAGAAGGTAAGACTGAGACAGGTATAGGCTAGTCATTACTACTTACACTACTTACTTAGATTTTAGATTATCTACTGCTCGCTACGCAAGAAATTCTTTGAGTTCAGACTGTTCAGAGACACCTGAGTGATCCTTGAAGAATAGCAGGATCCACCAGCATTTAGAGCTTACAGGACAAAGATAGCGAATGGTTACAAAAGATAAGACTGAGAGAGACATGATTCATAATGACTAGGCATCGGAGCTTTCATCGCACGGTAAGACTAATAGCAAGCTATGGAGTCGACATTCGCCATAAATTTAAAATATTATTCATACTCATACTCATCATTTAATTTATCTTAAAATGCCTTTATAGCGGTCGTGCATAAGTTATTTATAATATTATGTATTTTTTTTGTTTACAATTTTAGGACTTGAATATTTCAACATTTACAATTATACAAACTACATCGCTGAATATAATCTATAAAGGAGAACTGACCGGTAATAAAATTTATTCGTATGTTTGCTGGCAGTCATAACGTATCAGTGTCAATCAGTAATGATTGCAAATGTAGTGGCATTTATATCTGTAAGTGGTAAAATACGTTGTGGAAAATTCCATAATTAAATAAATATCTTGGGACATTTTACACAAATCGATCTAATCCCACGTAATTACCACGTAAACCTAACCCAGTAGCTGCAATTTTGGCGTGGATCATTTACAATATGACTATAAAAAATTTGCAATAGTATGCTTCAGTTGTGAAGCCAATTGCGACATACATTTATTTTGAAACATATCAATAGTATTCTTCATCAAAGAAAATCCACTAGAACTTCAAGCTACGTACAAAACTGGATAGAAAACCACGATTAATTAAAGTTTGATCCCGACCGGTCCGTGATACATTGTAATGTTTGTGATTTTTCTATTACCCAGCTTAAAAGACAAAAGTCTACTATACTTGACAAGACCTGTGGTTTATGTTTCGATTGACTGTAAGGAAATATGACGACGCATAAAAGTGATCACTTTAAAAATAAGTACTCCTGAGTATTAAAAAGCCAGTAACGTTTAAAATTAATAACGCCAAAACATAAAAATTACTACAATGATTATATAAAAATGTCTACACTCACATAATGGACGGAAGGAAGACAATTTGCGTCATTTTTATACCCCAACTTTTTTATATTCGTAAGTGTGGATATTTTTATACTATGACAAAATTATACAAGTTTAGTAGTCATTTTTATACATCACTTATTTTCTTAGAGTCATTAGTGTCATTAATACGCATTAAATCGCTATGGTAAATTCAGAGCAATTTGAATTCACCCCAGACAATTTGTGGCTGTGCACATGGAAAAGTACCTAGTTGCGGGTATTGAGTTATGCATAGTTCCAAAAAGGAGATTAAATATGCTATCAATAAAAAAAAGTATCATGACTCTAGGTTGAACCAATATTTTTATATACATTTTTGAATTTGCGACTTTCGAAATGCACAAGTTGAGAAAATTGCATTTAAAGTTTATAATGCCAAAAAACGCACTTCTACTTCGAAGTTACATAGTGAAGGGTATACTTATAATCTTTGGAAGTTCAAGAATTATAATAAAGGTTAATTGTTTAAAAATACATGTTAATTATTTAGATTTCTTAGGTTAAACATGCAAGGGCGAATGAAATACGAAAGTGTTCATTATACCCAATTCATAATATAATGAGATTAAAACTGTTAAGTTTCTTATCGTAGTTACATATTGTAAGGCATTTTGGAATAATTTAATAAAAGAAATTCCATGTGCGCAGCTACATTTAGAAAAAGTCGCAGTTATTTACTCATTTTATAATTGTAATTATGAAAATGATAATGCATATAATATGGCATATCAAGACTTTGAAGCTCTTATTCCGGTAACTACATGTTCTATACAACTATCAACCAATTAAAAGATTTAATATTCAATTTCCGAATATATGTTTTTCTGATTTCAACTAAGTCCAGATAAATTCATTTATGTTTTATATTTATGACACGACACGACCGCTCTAAAAACATTTTAAAATAAATTAAATAAGTGAGTACGAGTATGAATATGATTTTAGATTTATGGCAAATGTCGACTCCATAGCTTGCCATTAGTCTTACCGTGCGATGAAAACTCCGATGCCTAATAATGACCTAGTGACTGAAAACCCTTTTTCTTCAGCCTGTTCTACCTATCTTCACCTAAAGCAGTTATAAAGCCGAGTTGAAACTCCCGCTATATTATTAGGGTTGTCTATGTTTTTCTTGCTTACGTTTTAATCGTTTTCCGTGCGCCTTCTCCTAAAATAAGAAGAATCTTACGTTACCTATTTTTACCCTATCGAATACCACGTACTTATAGTTAGATCTACTTATAGAAGTTTTGTTCTAATTGATGGATTATCTCAGCCTTTTGTTCTTACGGTAATTAAGACCATTATCATTAAGAAACCAGATAAAGGAAGGAAATCTCTTGTTTTGTCTTACTCTTCTATTGACTTATGTATTCCAGTTAATGGAAGAAGAAGATGGCGAGAAGGAAATGACTGACCTGCAGAAAGAGATCGACGCACAGCTGGAAAAGGACAACACTAGAAGAAAGAAGGCTGCTGCTTCTGCAGCGGCGCCTTCGACTCCCCTGTCAATATTGAGCGGTAAGTTAATGCTTATTAAATTATCTATTATCATTATTATCAAAAACGTAGAGCAACAACAGACATGAGTTGACTATATGCCTTCGCGCCTTGATGTTTGATAGTTTTGAGCTGCTCATTTAGTTTACATTAGACTATTTACATACGTGTGGTGACGGCAGTAAGAATACATTTGTCACCACCCCAACTCCTCCTGCGGGTGTCGTAAGAGTCGACTAAGGAATTGAAGTGTCACTGACCATTATTTGATAAAAGATTGATGATGGGCAGCAGCGTTATCATAGTGGATACATTACTGCGATCGCCAATCCGCTAGCCCTGCGTGACGATTATGGGCATTTACCTCCTAATGCGTCCATGCGCATAGTTAATAGGACAGGCCTACGTCCAGCAGTGGACTATGATAGGCTGATGATGATGAGACTATTTATTTATATAAGTATATTAGGAGCTCCCAACCTGTTTTTAATGCCCCTTCACTAAGATCAATTACTCTTTGTTTTGATGCACTGAATTTAGCTTGCTTTAAACGCAGTGCAATTAATTTTTGGTATTTTGTTTTGTTCACCCGCCTGGCTTCACTGACTTTGATCGCTTAAATAATGATTATTTAATATTAAGTAAGTGAAATCCTTGTTTTTTTGTGGTATTTTTCATGTGATTTCTACTAAAAAGCTCAAGTTCATTCAGTCCGAGTACGAATAAAAATTGTACTAACATTTCCATATATTTTTCGATTATTCCATACCGTAACTTATATACAAAATGTATGAAAATATTGTATCGGAATAACAAATAAAAAAACCACTGGGAGCAAGCTTAAATAAAAATGCCCTTTTGTAAGTAGGTACCATATCATAACATAAATTTCCACTGCACAGCACGGATGAAGTATACAAGAGCCCAATGTATTTGTCTGAATACCTTATTGTGTCACAGATGACGGTACATCAGAAGACGCAGACGCATCCCGTTTCGCTGCTGAAGACACCCTGAACCTGCTCGGCGAGATCGCAAGCGAAGTACAACCGAAGTCCGAAATGACGCAGAAACAGGAGAAACTTAAACTGGAGAAGGGATTAGGTAATTTTATTAACCGCCTTAAAAAAGGGGATTCTTAATGAGGGATTGCTATATTTTTTCTGCCACGTACGCGTGAGGTCCAAATAGCTGTCAGATTCATAGGCACTGTACATAAAATACCAAAATTCTATTGTATTTATTGATTTTGTTATAGATTACGACTAGAATACGGTCGCCTAACTGAAGATTGAGCTCTAAAACAGGGGTGCAAAGTTACTGATACTAAAGAAAATTACTCTTAATTTGTTCATGAAATTGACTTGGAACTGTTTTATTTATTTATTTTAGAAAACAATGTTTCTAAAGTAATTAATAGTTTCAAGAATAAATAAACTATAAAATGTATAGAAAATGAAATTAGCGTATTTATTTTGACAGTTCGTTTGACCTTACGCCACAGTGGCCAGTGCTAAGTCAAAGTCAAAGTCAAAATATTCTTTATTCAATTAGGCCCAGCAACGAGCGCTTTTGAATCGTTAAACTAAATAGCGAATGAGAGAAAAAAAAACTACCTCCGGTTCTAACCCTACACCACTGCCTGAGAAGAATCCGGCAAGAAACTCAGCGGGACTTTCTTTTTTTCAAATAATAGTTTTGTAACATCTTACAGCTAATAACATGCATTAATTAAAAACGAAACATAAATTTGATTTAATATAAATATAGATATAGTACATTAACTAGAGATGAAGTCTCTAATAGTCAGAACAATTATATGCTGCCATCTCACCGCCCCATAGTGGCAGAAAAATTATCAAAAACCCTTATTCAACTGTTTTTTTGTTTTTTAAGGGGCATTTAGACCAAACGAGCATTCGCTCATTCTATCCGCCACTCTATGAAATTCGTTCGTTATGCAAAACGTGATTTTTCGAAATTCGTCGATTTCGTAGATTGGAGGATAGAATGAACGAATGCTCGTTTGGTCTAAATGCACCTTCACCCGATATCTCCGAGAATCGGGAACCGATTTGCAAATGGATTTTCTTAATCCAATGGCATGTAGTCCATGTTTGTAGGTGGCCCATTAAAGAAAGGGCTTATTAACAGAATAATAAATCTTTGTATAATTTATTTAACATAATTTTGCCTAGATTCAGCGGTACTCAGGATAACGTAACCATGGTAATAAATAATAGACAGAAAATGTTGATTCACCCCTATATCTATCGACGTCAACACAATTGATTGTCTATTATACAATTTTAATTGATCGATTATAAAGTCGTATAGATAAGGTTAGAGTATTAAAACATAATTAAATCTCGTCGTATCATAAAATTCATAAAACATGATGCCTAGTGACGTTAAATACACTCGCTATCAGATACATCGTAGCGTCCGGAGCGTTCAAAAATATCTGAACACGCCTTTATTGCCATAAGGGCACGTCCCACGCCGGGCAAGCGGATTGGCGATCGCAGTAATGTGTCCACTATGATGACGCTGCCCATCATCAATCTTTTATCGAATAATGATCAGCGACACTTCAGTCCCTTAGTCGATTCTTACGACACGCGCAGGAGGTAGACTACATGCGGTCTTATCGCTAAGAAGCGATCTCTTCCAACCTTTAGGTAGCGGAAATAATTGCATAAACACATTCATTTTATGTACCGATTGAGCTGAAATTGTATATAAATAAATAATTCACTAATCCGCTTGCCCACTTTTCCGATTATGGGCATTCACCTCCTAACACATTCATGCACTTAGATAATACTCTCCTATTATCTAAGTGTATGAATGTGTTAGGAGGTAAATGCCCAATAAACTCAAACTGAGAGGATGATGATATCAGTTTCTAAAAGCAGATTTTCCTAATTCCAGGTCCGGATCTAGCCGTAATAGGTCTCGGCCAGCCGGACAAGGACAAGTTCCTAAAGCCGGAGCCGTTGCAGTTCGGCGCGGAGCTGGCGGCCGACGAGCTGGTGCTGGCGCCGAGCGACGAGGAGTACGTCAGCTCGCTCATCATGAGCGACGAGGAGGCCAGCCACAAGACCCAGCTGTGGAACAAGATCAACGCCGGCTATCTGCGGGATCAGAAGAGTAAGTTCAGTCGGACATCTATCTATCTATCTATCTATCTATCTATCTATCTATCTATCTATCAAGACCCAGCTGTGGAACAAGATCAACGCCGGCTATCTGCGGGATCAGAAGAGTAAGTTCAGTCGGACATCTATCTATCTGTCTATCTATCTATCTATCAAGACCCAGCTGTGGAACAAGATCAACGCCGGCTATCTGCGGGATCAGAAGAGTAAGTTCAGTCGGACATCTATCTATCTGTCTATCTGTCTATCTATCTATCTATCAAGACCCAGCTGTGGAACAAGATCAACGCCGGCTATCTGCGGGATCAGAAGAGTAAGTTCAGTCGGACATCTATCTATCTATCTATCTATCTATCTATCTATCTATCAAGACCCAGCTGTGGAACAAGATCAACGCCGGCTATCTAAGGGATCAGAAGAGTAAGTTCAGTCGGACATCTATCTATCTATCTATCTATCTATTTATTTATCTATCTATCTATTTATCTATCAAGACCCAGCTGTGGAACAAGATCAACGCCGGCTATCTGCGGGATCAGAAGAGTGAGTTCAGTCGAAGAACAAGTTCCTGAAGCCGGAGCGACGAGGAGTACGTCAGCTCGCTCATCATGAGCGACGAGGAGGCCAGCCACAAGACCCAGCTGTGGAACAAGATCAACGCCGGCTATCTGCGGGATCAGAAGAGTGAGTTCAGTCGAAGAACAAGTTCCTGAAGCCGGAGCGACGAGGAGTACGTCAGCTCGCTCATCATGAGCGACGAGGAGGCCAGCCACAAGACCCAGCTGTGGAACAAGATCAACGCCGGCTATCTAAGGGATCAGAAGAGTAAGTTCAGTCAAGGACAAGTTCCTGAAGCCGAGCGACGAGGAGTACGTCAGCTCGCTCATCATGAGCGACGAGGAGGCCAGCCACAAGACCCAGCTGTGGAACAAGATCAACGCCGGCTATCTGCGGGATCAGAAGAGTAAGTTCAGTCGGACATCTATCTATCTATCTATCTATCTATCTATCAAGACCCAGCTGTGGAACAAGATCAACGCCGGCTATCTGCGGGATCAGAAGAGTAAGTTCAGTCGGACATCTATTTATCTATCTATCTATCTATCTATCAAGACCCAGCTGTGGAACAAGATCAACGCCGGCTATCTGCGGGATCAGAAGAGTGAGTTCAGTCGGACATTTATCTATCTATCTATCAAGACCCAGCTGTGGAACAAGATCAACGCCGGCTATCTGCGGGATCAGAAGAGTGAGTTCAGTCGGACATCTATCTATCTATCTATCTATCTATCTATCAAGACCCAGCTGTGGAACAAGATCAACGCCGGCTATCTAAGGGATCAGAAGAGTGAGTTCAGTCAAGGACAAGTTCCTGAAGCCGGAGCGACGAGGAGTACGTCAGCTCGCTCATCATGAGCGACGAGGAGGCCAGCCACAAGACCCAGCTGTGGAACAAGATCAACGCCGGCTATCTGCGGGATCAGAAGAGTGAGTTCAGTCGAAGGACAAGTTCCTGAAGCCGGAGCGACGAGGAGTACGTCAGCTCGCTCATCATGAGCGACGAGGAGGCCAGCCACAAGACCCAGCTGTGGAACAAGATCAACGCCGGCTATCTGCGGGATCAGAAGAGTAAGTTCAGTCGGACAGTCGAAGACAAAATAAGGGGTATACAAAAACGTTCAAAAATATGTCCCAGTGCACTCTAATTCTGTGTAATAAGAACGTCGTAACATATTTATGAACGGATTCTTTCGATACTTATTTTTGCACTTGACTGGACAAGGACAAGTTCAAAAACCTATAAATTATTCCTATTGCTACCTACATAATTTATGATTTACCTGCTTACCAGTAAGTTGATACCATTGATAGAAACAAGTTTATATTTTTTTGGTTTCATTATTTATTTCGTAAACTAAGTATTTTTAAATTCGAATACACTAAAACATTACCTATAATTATGAATCTTTTATGGTAATGACTTGAACGTAAATGTGTATTACTACTTAAGAACGTAAATAAATTAGTAGGTTTGTACCTAAACCATTTTTGAAGACAAATGTCAACATTTTCCAAAATTACCTAATGTTTTAAAAATATATCTTATAAAAAACAATGTAATAAATCCGCAAACTAATATCATAATCAATTCCACATATCTCCTTACCACGCAGAGTAGAGTGGTGAATACGTTAAGTGGCAGCATTATGCAAAATCGAGCCTCCCCCAAGCCTCCGAGAGGACTTCCAAAGAATCAGTATTTCCAGACACAAATAAGGGTAAACTTATCTCAATTAAATCATCAACGCCGGCTATTTGAGGGACCAGAAGAGTGAGTCCAATCCTATTTCGCTAGTATAATCTGTGGTGTTGTGAAGAACAATGAGGTTGGACAAGAACAGCGCGGGCTATCTACGGGATCAGAACAGTAAGTTCAGTCATAATTCGCGTGTCCGATGGGTTTTGGTCTGAAAAACTTTTTGAAATGATGGCCGCTTTCTACCACTGCACTGCTCGCCACCAAGCAATCATTGTAGCATCCTGGTAGCTAAAACAGGTAGAAGGTGGGCGACTGAGCAGGTGAAACACAAGACGCAGCTGGGCAAATCCACGAGACTAACGGCAGTCAACAAATCTTTTGTGTGTTCTATTACATATTAATTAATGTTTAACTCTCCGGGTCGGGCTTTGCCCTATCTATAGGTAAAAATCTGGACGCTTAAACGTACTCAATTAATATAAGATCATGTAAAAAAATTGGTGGCACCCAGCACAAGTGGAATAAGATCAACTTACCTACAACCTTAACGACCACAGTATTAAACAAATAATACGGTAAAGTACATTTCAAATACGATGGCCCGATTCCGCTTGACAAAGTCATTAGGCGTCAACAATAGAATCAGTGATAATAAAAGATAGACCAGACCCAGACCCTTTTGTGGCATGATATTTATTGCATACATCGATATACGACACGTGGCAATTTGTAGTGGACCAATTAAATGACAAAAGTTTGGAGTGAAATCGGGCTTCGTATTTGAAATGGCCTATTGGCCTATACTAGATCTCGTCAAACCGATTTCGAAAGTGTTTAGAAAACAAAAATTTGAATTTTTGAAAACCTACGAGTATGCATAAGTATTCACATAATTTTGCGGTTCACAGAGTAAACTTGCCAACAGTATAGTTGTAATAGTTTTGGAATAAAGTGGTTGTGAAATACGGACGAACAGATAGACAGACATGACGAATCCATAAGTGGTCCGTTGTTTGACATTTGGCTACGGAACTAAAAACGAAGTATGACATTTAATCTTGTAATCAAAATATCTTACATTCGCAGTTAAAGAAGAAATGCGCGCCAGAGAAAAAGAAGAAGGAAAAGACAAAAAGAAGAAAGTTCGCGGCTCATACAAGAAGAAGACTCCCTGCAACGCCGCGACCGCCGGCGAGGCCATCGAGAAGATGCTAGCAGAGAAGAGAATAAGCATGAAGATTAACTATAATATATTGAAGACGCTGGATCACCCTGGAGCGCCGATGTCGCCTGTCAGGGAACCTACTACTCCGGCACCAGAGTGAGTTGGAGATTTTTGATCTTTCTCATGATTTTGCGGGTTATTCCCACCTGTTACCCAGATGGGTAAAAAATCTGGGTAAAAAAATCTCAGTTGTGTGATGACTCCAGTGGTAACACCTGGGATTTTTTTCCCATCGGTTATCTGTGGGAACAACTGGCAATAAAAAGTCTAGAATTGATTTTTCTCAGTAGTTACCACCAATATTTTAAAGACAAACGGGTCTTAATCGCGTAAACTTACGTTTAATTATATCCTGACGTTTCGGGCATGATGTTACACCCGTGGTCGCAGGCAGACTGGCGAGAGAATGTATCAACACCTTCGAGCTGCGCGGGTTTGTCGAACTACCCGCACTTGATCTTGATTATTCACTTCTAGGCTAGGGTTGTCACTAGGTCTACACACAACACTCACAACATCCAAAGGCTTTAAAATGCATGTTTCACCACGCTTACATTTGTAAATCACGGCATTCCACGCGGACGAGATTCCTTGCCCCTCATTTTGATTAAAATTCCGATGTTTCTTAATTTCTATAGCTTCACGTACTTTTCGGCTATGATGTATACGCTCGGTTGAGAGGACTTTCGGGTTATGGAGCTCAATCCAGTGGTTAGGTCCGGACTCCAACAAATGCTCGGCCACAGCAGACTTATTAGTTTGACGCTTTTTACCAGCCGTGATATGTTCCTTGACCCTTTCCGCTATGGTGCGTTTGGTTTCCCCAATATAGGAACTACCACAGCTACAATCAATCTTATAAACGCCCGGTGTGTGATAAGGTAAAACATCCTTAGGCGACCTTAGATGCCCTGCCACCTTTGATAACGGCATATAAACGGTAGGTATGGAATACTTATTCAAAAGCGTACCTATTTTGTCCGTTACACCCCTGACATAAGGCAAAAATGCTGGTCGCCTCGCAACATCTGGATGTTTCTTCCTCGGTGTTCGTCTGGGTTGCCGTCTGTTCATTATGTAGCCATTTCTCTTCAGAACCTCCTGAACGTGCGATAACTCAATTTCATGCTTGCCACCTCTCATAACGCAGAAGACATCATCGACATACCGCTTCCATAATTTCACTGCCCATGGTTGCAGATCTATGCTGGACTCGAAATGCTCCATCCAGATATTTGCTAAAACCGGTGCCACAGGGCTACCCATAGCAACTCCGTCGATCTGGAGATAATGTCCCCCTCGATATAAAAAGTAGCTCCCTTCTAAACAATTCCGGAGCAAAACCATGACAGAACTCACTATCTCATTGTCAGCAAGCCTCTTTCGAACTACTTCTAGACACTCTTTAACCGGAACATTGGTGAAAAGTGACTCATCACATCGATCGAAACTCACCATTAAGTCTCCTGGTTCCAACGTTATGTCCTTAAGAATGTCTATAAAGTGACGGGAATCCTTCACGAAAGACGACGTGTTTCCCACAAGTGTTTACGCGATTAAGACCCGTTTGTCTTTAAAATATGAGTGATAATCGTGAAAGTTTAAATCAAGTTACCACCAAGTATTGTAGAGGTACCATATTGAAAAAAAAACCCAGTAGTTACCAGCAAGTACTCTAATGGTAACAAGTGGGAATAACCCGACTTTGCTGGGCAAGTGCTTCAAAGGTCCCTGTTAAGAGCGTTCCACGATTTTAAATTTTTTCTAACCTTTGTCCCACAGTTTTTTCGAGATTGTTAGATTCGATTCTATGTGATGTGTTATTTTTTCTTATAGTTGCAAAGAAAACGCATATTATACAGTATAAACCTTTTCGCCAAAGTGTGAACTGAACTGTTTGAATATGAAACTTAGAAATCACCTAAAATAGTATTAGTTGCTTTTAATCTCGGCCTACATCTGTTAGTTCTTATGCAATTTGAAGGGATGGAGCTATACTAATGAATGAGAGGTAGATATCACTATCTCATTCCTTAGTATAGCTCTGTCCCTACAACTTAAGAACTCACAAGTGTAACCTGCTTGTAACCTTGGCCTTACTACTACTTCTGACAAAATGATTTCCAAAAAAACAGGGGGTCCATTCTGCGTCGTAAACTCTTACAGACAACGGGAATGCACTTATTTAGCCGCCTTGTATAATCGTACAATTAATTTTCAGGTCGAAACCCCCCACCCCCGCACCGGTGCCGGCCTCCCCCGTGCCGAAGAAGCGCAAGAAGAAGGCTCCCCCCGCCACCCTCAACATCGCCAGCCCCGCCGTCGCCGCGCCCTCGCCCGCCACCCCTGCTCCTGCCACCCCCGCGCTCACAGGTACCTACCAGAAGGCTCCCCCCGCCACCCTCACCATCGCCAGCCCCGCCGTGGCCGCCCCCTCGCCCGCCACCCCTGCTCCTGCCACCCCCGCGCTCACAGGTACCTACCAGAAGGCTCCCCCCGCCACCCTCACCATCGCCAGCCCCGCCGTGGCCGCCCCCTCGCCCGCCACCCCTGCTCCTGCCACCCCCGCGCTCACAGGTACCTACCAGAAGGCTCCCCCCGCCACCCTCACCATCGCCAGCCCCGCCGTGGCCGCCCCCTCGCCCGCCACCCCTGCTCCTGCCACCCCCGCGCTCACAGGTACCTACCAGAAGGCTCCCCCCGCCACCCTCACCATCGCCAGCCCCGCCGTGGCCGCCCCCTCGCCCGCCACCCCTGCTCCTGCCACCCCCGCGCTCACAGGTACCTACCAGAAGGCTCCCCCCGCCACCCTCACCATCGCCAGCCCCGCCGTGGCCGCCCCCTCGCCCGCCACCCCTGCTCCTGCCACCCCCGCGCTCACAGGTACCTACCAGAAGGCTCCCCCCGCCACCCTCACCATCGCCAGCCCCGCCGTGGCCGCCCCCTCGCCCGCCACCCCTGCTCCTGCCACCCCCGCGCTCACAGGTACCTACCAGAAGGCTCCCCCCGCCACCCTCACCATCGCCAGCCCCGCCGTGGCCGCCCCCTCGCCCGCCACCCCTGCTCCTGCCACCCCCGCGCTCACAGGTACCTACCAGAAGGCTCCCCCCGCCACCCTCACCATCGCCAGCCCCGCCGTGGCCGCCCCCTCGCCCGCCACCCCTGCTCCTGCCACCCCCGCGCTCACAGGTACCTACCAGAAGGCTCCCCCCGCCACCCTCACCATCGCCAGCCCCGCCGTGGCCGCCCCCTCGCCCGCCACCCCTGCTCCTGCCACCCCCGCGCTCACAGGTACCTACCAGAAGGCTCCCCCCGCCACCCTCACCATCGCCAGCCCCGCCGTGGCCGCCCCCTCGCCCGCCACCCCTGCTCCTGCCACCCCCGCGCTCACAGGTACCTACCAGAAGGCTCCCCCCGCCACCCTCACCATCGCCAGCCCCGCCGTGGCCGCCCCCTCGCCCGCCACCCCTGCTCCTGCCACCCCCGCGCTCACAGGTACCTACCAGAAGGCTCCCCCCGCCACCCTCACCATCGCCAGCCCCGCCGTGGCCGCCCCCTCGCCCGCCACCCCTGCTCCTGCCACCCCCGCGCTCACAGGTACCTACCAGAAGGCTCCCCCCGCCACCCTCACCATCGCCAGCCCCGCCGTGGCCGCCCCCTCGCCCGCCACCCCTGCTCCTGCCACCCCCGCGCTCACAGGTACCTACCAGAAGGCTCCCCCCGCCACCCTCACCATCGCCAGCCCCGCCGTGGCCGCCCCCTCGCCCGCCACCCCTGCTCCTGCCACCCCCGCGCTCACAGGTACCTACCAGAAGGCTCCCCCCGCCACCCTCACCATCGCCAGCCCCGCCGTGGCCGCCCCCTCGCCCGCCACCCCTGCTCCTGCCACCCCCGCGCTCACAGGTACCTACCAGAAGGCTCCCCCCGCCACCCTCACCATCGCCAGCCCCGCCGTGGCCGCCCCCTCGCCCGCCACCCCTGCTCCTGCCACCCCCGCGCTCACAGGTACCTACCAGAAGGCTCCCCCCGCCACCCTCACCATCGCCAGCCCCGCCGTGGCCGCCCCCTCGCCCGCCACCCCTGCTCCTGCCACCCCCGCGCTCACAGGTACCTACCAGAAGGCTCCCCCCGCCACCCTCACCATCGCCAGCCCCGCCGTGGCCGCCCCCTCGCCCGCCACCCCTGCTCCTGCCACCCCCGCGCTCACAGGTACCTACCAGAAGGCTCCCCCCGCCACCCTCAACATCGCCAGCCCCGCCGTCGCCGCTCCCTCACCTGCCACCCCCGCGCCCGCCACCCCCGCGCTCACAGGTAAGTACAAGAGGAATTAGGTTATGGCCTTCTGCGACTCCTAGGTCGGCCCCTGCGATCCCCGCTCTCACTACGCTAGCGTTCACAGATAACAAAACAAAAAGGGTAACCCCTTTTTGTTAAACCTAACGGTTGGCTTAGGTTAATGCCACTCTGCTGATCATCGGTCCAACTAGCGGGAAGACGGCCCATCAGGCGAGTCGTGCGCGGTCTCCACTCCAATACTCGTCTGCTCCATCGGCCATCGGCTCTTCAACAACTACGAATATGTCCCGCCCACTGCCACTTCACAGACACTTCACTCAGATCTGCGTTCGTTGCTATGACGCGATGACGGTTCTCTAGGATTTAGTCCTTCAGAGAAACTCCTAGACTAGCCCTTTCTTTGGAGTCGAACGGGATCTTTTGTAAGACGTCTTGGCCTTGTGTTGGGCCCATTTCGTGACACTATGTTCACTGTATTTGTTTTGTAAAGTCTAAGTGTCATGAATAAATGTTTTGAGTTTGAGTTTGTAAGTCAGGACCGTAAAAACGCACCGGTCTAAAACCCTAAACTTAAGGCTCTGAGGCAGTGACGACTCGAATGAATAAGTAACCCGGGTGTTAAAATTTTAGTAATATTTCTGTTTGTTTTAGATGCTGGTGATGATTACGACGAAGATGTAGAAGTGGAACCCACTCCGGCCGCGGAAGAGCTGTCTTTAGGCGCCCTTCTTCGAAACGGGCAAGACGACGATTACTACGATTACGAAGAGTATTAAACACTACTCTGATCTCAATTTCGACTGTTAACCTTTTCGACTTCGTGTTAAGACGACGGAGGTGCAAGTGTCCTTGGAGAGTTGACACGTGGCTCTGGCTAGCGCCGATCAACGCGACTTCTAGTCCGTAACGAAGGTTACGAAGGCGTGAGTTCGATTTGATTGCGCGAGCTGCCATGATATTGAGATGTTGCGCTGAGACCACCACTAGATGACGCTGAAATGAAAAGGCCGCAGTACACGTGGGCTCAATGTTGGCAAATCTAAGGGACACAACTACACTATGCGATGGAGCGAGATCGCGAAATTGTTTTGCTCCTCTTTCGTATAACGGCATCTTTTAGATTGGCTTACATTGGACCAATGTGTACCGCGACCTGTAAATACAAGAGCTGTCAAACAGACGCCGCGTCACCATATATCTAATTGAATTTGAACTTTACGCACGCGCGCGTAGATCTACATTGCTCTGCAGAGCATGACTTATTAATCGGTTCTTTGCATTGGACCTGCGGTGCCGATATAACAGGCGTTGGCATTCAAAGGGGTGAATATTTCGAAATATTTTTTTGCAAAAATTGCATAATCTGCTGTTTTTCGCTCATTTTTATAAAACCATTCTGTTTTTAAGTATCTGAATATATGATATGTTTCATGTTTCAGTAGCATAAACTGCTGTACGACTGTAAAGTAAAATTGTGTATCCTATTATAGTTGCTGGTTTCTAAGTAACATTTGACAGTTATATATTAATCCTTTTTAATATGGGGGTAAGACTCACCATTTTTCCGATAGTCTTAACGTCATATATATAAGGTCATTTCTAAAATGTCAAATATTCATTCTTAGGAATCGGCAACTATACATATATTAGATTGATACATTAGGAATAGCCTAATGGTGTAATTTAAGGTGTTATTTAGTTGTAGTATAACTTATTGTATTTGCAATATGTTAAAAAGGTAATGTATGTACCGTGGCAATAACAGTTTTTGCGTGTTTGTGCCAATATAACCTAAATGATTTTCTGTGTTTATACTATACATATATTTAAAAAAACAAGCGCCTGACTGATTAATGGTGGAATTTTTCATGGCAAATAATGCAAACATGCTAATTTTCAAAATATTTATAGTATAAATGAATAAACAAAAATGAATAAATCTTATAATAACCTAGTCCTACGGTAAGCTCAATTAAGGCTTGTGATGTGGATACTAAGCGACGATATATATAATAGATAGATACATATAGATACTTAAATACATAGACAGCCATGACCAAGGAACAAATATTTGTGATAAATAAATACACAAATAATGCCTTCGCCGGGATTCGAACCCAGAACCTCCAGCTTCGTAGGCAGGGTCACTACCAACTAGGCTATGGAGGCTGACGAAGTATAGGTAAGATATTTATTGAAATCAGGTTTTTTTGGTATTTCTCTGAATTTATCATTGAATCGAAAAAATCATTGAAATTGCCGGTACATTGGTCTGTAGACACATACATGTAGAACGAGTTTTTTAATCATAACTTGATATTTTAAGGCAAGTTCCAATACAATGTGGTGTTAATAACTGTTCCACTAAGTGGTACAAGTCTTGTACCATGAATATTAAAAAACAATTGAATTCAGCATGTTTATATTCCAGTATTATCTATGAAAAATTCTTACTAACCCGTATTCAGTGACCGCGAGTGTTCTTTTGTTTTATCTGTGTGAAATAGTTATTTTATTAGATAGTTTTGGGAATTGATTTCCTAGTATAGGTATGTATATTTAGTGTAGGAAGGACTGATTTTATTGTTTAAGATACGTTAGTACTCGATTTTTTAATATTCCTCGCAACTCGCAACAGTTGATAGTTTTGTAAAATTTTACTGCACTGTGGTTTATTTAGTATTTTAAGCCGTTCTTACTTGCAAACTTCAAACTGGATTACCTATTAACCTCTCGTGTGCCGCAATGGTTTTTTTCAAATTGTTTTTTTAGTACAGATGGTGCCTTTTTTAGGCTCTAGTGCGAGAAGTGTGTCATTTTACGTCAGGTCCAAAACTTGGGAGAGCCATCTGTACTGAAAAACGTCGTACAAGACTCGTGCAAAAAGTGTGTTTTTCGCACTCGTGTCGTAATGTACTATTTCATACGCGGCATAGGAGGACTTAAGTATTACTTTTTACAAGCTTTTTATTTTATTATTATCCATACAAACATGAAAAAGTACAAGTGACGCTTACGTAACTAGCTAAAATTTCTGTGAAGAATGATGTTTCTGAATCACTCTAGGATTACAAAATTTACGTTGTTATTGTTTTTAATAATAAGTTGTAGTGATAACTTGTTAAGTAAAGTGGGTCCTGTACGTAAGGTTTTCATTGTAAGTAAGACATTTCGGTACTTTTCACAACTTTCCTTTTATAAATGTTTGGGTGTTTTCTATTCGGGCCTATTTCTCGAAAGTTTGTAAATTGTATTACAAGCGGAAGTCCTTATCTAATTAATAGTGTTAAAAAGAGACTTCCACTTGTATTACAAGTTACAAGCGTTCGAGAAACGGGCCCCGGATGAAAAAATGGTCCAAGATTGTTTTCTCATTTCGACACTGATTCCGTTTCTATTTATTTATCACACTATCTCCGACGCTCTGTGAAATATTGGGTAAATTTCCAAAATAAATCTCAGTATTGTTATAATATTAGATCTTCTTAGATTAAAAAAAGGTGTAAATATTGGTTTCTAAACTCTTGGTTTTATTATATATTTAAGTTTCGTTTATCTTTAACGTACGTTTATTTTATTTCATAATTAAGGCACTCTTAAAAATATAGATCTGCTGGTTTGGAAGTAGGTACTCACAATGTATGTATAAACATAAAATGCGGCTCGTATGTATGGGTAACATTTTAAGGTGCGTCCAGACCAAAAGAGCATTCGCTGTTCTAGCCCCCGCTCTACGAAATCAACCAATCACGTATCGTGTAACGATCGAATTTCTAGAACAACGAATCCGAAATTTTTCATTCTAAAGCAGAGTTTTTACTTAGTGTTCTGAGCGAGCATTCGCTTGTTCGTGGGATGACAACCGAACATTTTGCTATGTGAATTATTGTCTTCCATCTGCCCAAGAACGAACGAATGCTCGCTCAGAACACTAAGTGAAAACGCGGCTTCATCTCTAAAGACTGTCTTTAGAATGTCAAATTCTTATGGATGGAATGGTTTTTGATTATCTACGCCCCATTGACGTGTGGTTTGTTTTGTAAGCTAATGATTAGCTTTAATGATAATTACATGCATAAACTGTAATTTGTATATTTATAATGGCAATAAATATATGTCTTTTCAACTATGTTTGTTTGTTTCCATCTAATGCTATTTGGGGTCCTTATTTATTTGAAAATCTTCTACCTAGAAATAAATCGTCAATAACCAACAAATCAACTCAATAACAAATACTTGCTTGAAATGAAGCTCGTATCTCAGTTCTAATTCAAAACTGCCATACGAGGTTGCTAAGACAGTTGTCTAGTGGCAGTTTTTATAGTGAGTTTTGTTGTTACCTAACAAAATTGTAAAATTATAAAAAGAGTTATTTCCAAGACAAAAACTATTAAAAGTCCATCCTTTCTTTATAGCCTTTTAAGGAAATTACATCCTAATTAAAACCCTAAAATACTTAGGAAAATCTTCCGAACTTCAAATAAAGATATATCATATAAGTGCATATTTTTATTCAATATTGGGCAAACGGCAAACTAAATAATTATTTTCAGTCTTATCTGCTTACGTACAGATAAACTGAATCTGGTCTTAAACTACTTACAAATTAAGTTTAAAATAGCTTGCACAATCATGTTTCCATACGTCATTTCGGTGGGTGACAATCTTTGTTACATAATATGGAAATAAATGCCATTCGTAAGTGCATGCATGTACCTACTTTGATGCGTCACTCACTGACACTTACAAGTCTGAACTTGCCCGTTAGACTTGGGTTAGGTGATGTGATCATTCCTATGCCATAAAAACTAGTATCAACTAGATATTTATAGAATGTTTTGTTTATCGTGTCATGTGTTGACAAGTATTTGACACAAAAAAATACCTAATGCTTTAGCAATTTAGATGAACGACAATTTCAAAATGTACCTTACGTCCTCGGTAATACAGTCTAATTTCGTATAATGACGTAGGGTTTTATTATAAGGGTGCCGTTTTGCCGTGCCACTGGTCCAAACATGTCTGAGGAATTCGGAAGGAGGAAAATGTTTACAATATTAGTAATTTGTTATTTTTGTTCACCATAATGACATCAATTTCGAATTCTATAAAATGGTTTCTTATGAAAGAATTAAAATTACTTATGTTGGTTCCAAAGTTCATTGGAGATTTTTAGAGGCAGTCTTATTGTAGGTACCGACTTGGGAACAATAAGCACTTACCTAAGTACCAATAAGTAACTTGAAGGGAACTTGTTGTGAATCATGTTATAGGGAGAAAAGAAAATATATTACAACATGATTTCACTTTCATTGTAAATATTATTAAAATACTTATTTATCTGTAAATTATATTTATTCCTTGCATCGCCTTAGTAGGAAGTGGAGTGTTAACTCAAAGTACCTAATGCATAGCACTGGAATAAAATAATAATCAATACAATCAATACAATTTCATCATCTTATTTATCTCAAATAAGATAGGAATGAATAGAATAGACAATCGTTACCTATTTTTTTTTAATTTTCAAATTAGAAAGCAATTTACAAAATCTAATTCGGAGCAGCACTATTGCGCGCAGACTTGTCGGTACAGGAACGCTCCTTCCATTGCACCCACTTGTGAACGTCGGTGTTCACAAGCAGACACAAAACAGAAACGAGTCAGTATTAGACTTGCCAGAAACTGGTCACCAGTTGTTAAATTTATCTAGTCAGTTATAGTGATATCTTGTAAACAAATAACAAAACTTAATATATTGAACAGATTATTTAAACATAAATATATTAACATTATTTTGATATGGGTTTTATGTGTAACCGACAAGTGCGACGAAGGAAACTAACGGAAAATCAACTAATAATACTAAAGAAACTTTTGGAGAAATACGGAAAATACGCTTTTCGAGCTGCGCAGTTGAACGTGTCAATGAATTATAACAGGTACGTATCCATATTAAGTATTAAGATGTTAATATATTGTGTACATTTAAAGGAAAAATATTAGAATGGCAATGGCACACATATACAACTTCTGCAACTTCTTAATTTCGACCTATAATGTGATTTTTTTTCAATTCCTTTGATTATATTCTCGAAGTTTTACGGGATTTATGTATGTTATTTATTGGACCATCATGGTTATGTTATTATTTGTATACATTATTGGATATATTATTATACATACATTGGATTATATCTGCATCGCGACTTAAACGATAATAATGTATATTGTAACAAGCACTAAGTAGTAGGTAAAAATAAAATGCTATCTAAATGAGTAATCATACGAGAAATTAAACATTTGCTTAAATCAGTTCTTAAATTTGCCGCCCTTTGCTTCCCTCCATTTGTTTAACGTGAATATTGCCATGTTTAGACTAAATTCCTAGATTATGGGATACAGGGAGCTACTACAAAAACCGGGATAGTACACAAGGATATAATGATGGTATTTATGTGTTCTGATAGTGATGAAACATTTATTTAAAGAGTGAAAATGTTGTTTGTACATAGATATCTATCCTTCTGTACCATCGTATGACATTAATCAGAAAGACTACCATCAAATATTAGCGGCCCTACCCTATCGCGATCTTTGAAATTCGCTATTTTTGAGGATTTGTCACTCTAATGACGCCATCGTTGGAGTGACACAGAAAAATCCTCGAAATTTACGAATTTTGAAGTTCGCGGAAGCTTTTTCCAGCGGTTCTACCTAGCACATCTTTTTCTTGACAGTAAATCGTGGTCTTGGTGGAGCTACTCATCTCTTCTTTGTTGTATTTATTCAAAAGAGACGAGTAGCCACAAGAAAGCTGTGATACGCAACAGCAATTCCATCTGATAAATAAATTCCTGTGCCGTCCTGCCGTCAAAAACGAGATTTGCTAGGGCCGCATTGGAGGAAATTTTGTTTCAACTATGGCAAGACTATGTTCGGAAACACGTATCGCAGAAATCACTCTATAATAAACTACTAAAACCTTCGAAAAATTGTATCTATTTAATGAGTAATGACAACAACGGGTTAAATAGAGGTTACGAAATATTGCGAGAAATCAAATGATTGTTTTCAATATATTTATTTATATTGAATAGTGGCCTAAAAACCTAGAATTCAGAGTAAAATATCGTATTATGTTGTTGGTACACAAAAATCAATTTGCCAACATACAGACAATATGACACGAACACGAGTGAAGTTCGTGACGTCGTCGTTCGGTTGAGAATGAAGTTAGCCACGCTGTACATGTAATATTTTTTTTTAGTTTGTACTTTGCGAGTTCACGACTGTGTTTAGATTTGTCTGGTTCTAAAACCTGTGGCATTCTTCTTGTTACAAGGTGTCGTCACTAAATATTTGTTTTGCTATCGAAGTGATAAGTTCATTTAACGTCGCGGGTAATCGTAATATTTCATGTTCGGGAGTGAAGTGCCTATGTTCTAGGTTGGTGGAATAATGACGAGCAGTGCTTTTATCGCTTTGTAGCGATGTGTGGTTTAAATACATTGAGTTGATTGTGATTTCAAAATTCATGGTGTATTCAATAAATTTAGTGTCGTTTATAGAGTATATTTCAAATCATAGGGACCATAAACGAGCCGACGGATTCTATCATGGTCGTAAAACGGTAAGTTATCATACAACGTGGTGTTTATATAAGATAAAATAAAGTATAAATATCTATAGATATCTAATTCCTACGTCTATTTCTAACTACAACACACAACATAAGGCTTAGAGTTACAATGACAATAATATACTTTGTCTTCACGTACTGAATATCAGTACAGTTGTTGGTGCATCGTCAACGTTTGTACGTGACTTACATGTATAATAAAACCTACTTGTTTACGTTGTTTATACCTCGGTGCTCTCATATTTTGGGTATTTCCCTCGTAACTTCGTAATAATAAAATGGATTTAAGTAAAACATGTCCCTTTGTTTACGAAAGACATGTTGTTGTCGTTGTCGCCATTGTTATCGATCACTACGCATCGCGGATTGGCTGGCTTGTTTTGTTATTGTATTTTTTTTTTAGACAAACTAAAAAATCCATTGGGCCCACTAATCAAAGTGTCCATTTATGGTTATCGTCAACATGACCTTAATTAACTTTCGTATTGTATAATTTTAGTAAAAAAAAATTTTTTTCTTTATTTTTAATACAGTCATATAATACTAACTTATAATTCTTATAATTGTAAAAACAATTTAGTGTCATTATATGTATGTACACCAAAACAAAAATACAAAATAATATTACACAAATACACAACCAAACTTCTAATTTCACAGAAAATAAATATATTAATTTAATGAAAAAATGTTTAGAAGGCAATAGTATAAATTAATCACATTGAAAAAAAAAAAATCGTTATTTTCATACATTTTATAGCAAAATGGCATGAAAGTCGGCACGGGTTGCAGTTACAGGAATGAATTGAAATTTATTTTCATAGTGTTTTGGGGTTCAAGAAACCGATTTAGGGGGTATGCCTTATTAATTTCTAAAATTCGTCAAATATGGGACACCCTAATGCAATCACCATCAGGTTAATTCAGCTCATTTCCCAGTATACAAACCCAGGTGCTCATATCGGTTATTGTACATTCTGTGCAATCAGCATCAGCTATTTTGTGGTATCGAAAGTTCCAAAGTATGGTTTGTATGGTGTCGCCATCAGATATAATAATGGAGCAAGGGTGTCTAATTTTAATTCACTTTCAGAATAAATTTGCTGAGTAAGTATGAGAATAAATATGAGTGAGTTTCATAACTCAATTATTCTCTAAAATCTTATTTGTGCTATGAATATCCGAGTCCGGTTAACACCCCCAATGATTACCTATCACATGGTACATTTTATTGGTAAATGTCACAGTTATTGTGTACCAACTAAACTTACGTAAGTATAATTTTTTTTAACTAGATCAATTAATGTTCATTTACATGAAGCCCATAAAGTTGTGCAACATAATGCAACTCGACATTTTAATGTAAAATGCAATTAAGAGTCAACATAATTAGTATAATTGGTAGCAGATAAGTAATAAATGTAACAAGACCATTAGGTCAAAACACATCCATTTATTTGTAAGTCATTTGATAAAAATATAGTATTTCCGTGTCATACTTAGGTACTTAAATACAAATTCAAAATATGTAGGACTAAAATACTAATTATATGATATTCATGACAAGCATAGCAGAATACCCGCATGGTGACGCTGACGACAGTAAGAAATGTAAGAATGTACTCTCGCGGAGTCCCAAAGGCGCCGCCGAGCATACATGAGAATGGCTTAATTAAGGTGTTTTTTACATAAATATTCACAGAATTTCATTATGTAAGTGTAAGTACCACCTACTCGCGATTTATAATTGTCAATTCTGATTTTCATGCAATTCAACCCTAATCAGCCTACTCCGCTTTCTTATTTATATAAGTAGTTACCTACCCGGAATTTTAAAGTGAATCACATTTTTACCCGACTTCGAAACTTGAGGAAGTTCGGTCTTCTTTTATTTGTGTCAAACCTTTATCTTGGCAAATTGTAGGCGCCAGTTATACTCTATAAAATTCTTCTTGTACAGTCGCCATCAATATATCAGAGCGGCTAGGGTGCTCACAAATATCTGAGCAGGCCTGTCCATGATAATACAGTTAAGGTGAATTTAGACCAAACGAGCATTCGCTCATTCTATCCCCCACTCTATAAAATCAACGAATTTCGTCGAATTACGTTTTGTGTAACGAACGAATTTCGTAGAGTGGGGGATAGAATGAGCGAATGCTCGTTTGGTCTAAGTGCACCTTTAGAATGCATATTCAGATACTTTTGAGCACCGTGGTTGGTCCGATATTATATCTGATAAATGATATGCAATATGTCTCTTACATAGGGTAGTTTTCATTTGTAATACTAAACTCATTATCCGTTAATTTTTTTTTACCGTTTCAGTGCGGATAACGCGCCAGGCGTGTCATGAATGTTTTTATCGAATGGCGTATGACACGATAGGCGTGTCATGATGTGTCATCATAATGTAAAGCGTAAAGCACGCTTGGCGTATCAAGAAAAAAATGTTCGCCTCGCTCGCCAATAAAAGTTTTTGAAAATGGAACACGCAACGAATCGGTTAATTAAATGGGACAATCTTGCGCAAATAAATCTAGTCCATTTGTAAAAACACATGCACCTACACAACACATACCCAAAAAATTAGTGTAAAAACACCACCCACGTAACCGCAACAAATTTGATCAATCCCCAACTATAAATTCCACGTCAAACTAATGTTTCATATCGTCCCCCGACCCTACTTTAGTGTAGGTTAATATAATTATACGAATAGCTCGTCCATTTACTGAATGGGAAATTCTCGCTAGCGGGGCAGAGACCCTTTCCTAAAATGCCTACGGCATCAGGTATCTTTACGGCTTAACATGGGACATAGCTTGTTACATCCTCAATCGTCCGACTCAGATAATAAAGTCAAGATTTTGTTACGAACATTTTTCGAATATACTTACCATGAATTTTACGACTGGTATTCAGAACTCGACAGGATCTGAAGGCCCGCGGGCGCAGAAATGGGATACGTGCGACGCAAAAACTAATGGACAAGCGAAAGTATCCCGCTTTTGTCAAAGAAACCAAGACAATTCGAGCTTGCTAAATAATATTGTGACGTAAAAACAGAGGTCCTACCGCGAACCACGAACGCTTGTTGCCTCTCTGTCACACTTATGTAAGATTTC
>JALPQI010001952.1:0-89762 GCA_025490895.1 Thaumatotibia leucotreta
AAAGTGAATTCCCTAGGGAGTAATAGAAATGTCAGTACGTTACCTAAATAATATTTTGTCTTAAAACTTATTTTTTAGTCGGCAAGTGTGATGAAAAACATTGTAGGTATGCATCACGGTCGATAAGCGGAATACTAACGAGAGCGTTAGAAGCCCGACGCCGTAGGCGGACCTTACTTACCTCCCTTGATGCACAATGTACTATTACGTTAATAGTAATAAATATCTAAAATTGTAACAAAAAACATGTGAACTTTAGGTAATGTAATAAAGGTGATAAAATCAAGATTGTGTTCAGAAAGTCCCTCGTTATGAAACAATGCAAGTTTACAGGTTTGCTTACTTTCAACTGACGAATTACATTCTCTGGTGGTGTGGTTTATTTACACTGACAACTGGTGTTGCTAAATGTAGAGCGAATGTTATTTCAACTTTATCTTCAGCAAGCTTGCGGCTGCCAGTCGCTGGTGGTGCGATGCGGCCGTCGCAAGTACCTACCCACGCGGACGTCGATGTCAGACGGCGCAGGACGGGATGTTGAATGTAGTAGTTAGTCAGTAGTTGACTACCTATATACTACAGTACATAAGCCACTTTTAGTACGAGCCGGCTCTACGGTCTATGAGTGGAAGCAAGGTTTAGTTCAAGCTAGGCTAAAAGTATTCCGTAAAACCATACAACTGTAGTCCACTACTACAACTATGGTTCACAAGTTTAACTCGTAACTGGAAATCTTTTATTTTGGTTTTGTCTAAGTTTTTTTAATCATTAATGAGAAGACTTTGTGTAACAACTGCGTCAATAATATAATAATTACACTAAATCGAAGATATTTGACTTAGTTTTGGACCATAGTTGGTAGCTTTTGGACTATAGTTGGGTACTTTTACGGTTCACCAGCATTATTTGAGCTTTACTACACACACCTTGATGAAACCTACTTCGCTCATCTGCTGAAATCATCATCGAAATTGAGACTCACAAGAGTTGTTGATGACTATTTGTACATTACGGACTCCATGGAAGACACATTTTCGTTTCTGCATGCTTTGTCGAACTATAGCAATGTAAACTATGCCAAAACAATGATAAATTTCTCATATCCAAAAATAAAATCATGCAACATGATTAGCTTTCTAGGATACAGCTATGATCAGTGATCGGTTTTTTGGATTCAGCCGGCGGGTCTCCTATAGTAACTTGAAAAATAAACTTAATTATTTACACGTATTTCCATGCAATTTGCCATGTTACTGTTCATAATGTAATATAATAGTATTATTTTTTTTTATAGCCACACCCGTAATTTTTATAAGTACGTGAAATCCCGCGAGGGTGAATCCAAAAAACCGATCACTGGCTATGATTTTTAACGCGAGCCAGTCGTAACTTAAATGAGTTGTCTAAAGAACTTGACATTGATGTATTCAACTGTAGAATTCCCAAAGTGAGACGTATTCTAGTGCAGCGATATTTCGAGTCCATTGAGTGAGCGTGTGGTCCTTCTAAAAGTTTTTATTGATTTGTGTTTTTTTTTATTTGTTTATCATGTTAGAGTACTTGTTGTTATGTTGTATTAATATTAGAAGAAAATATTATTTTTGGTTATGTGTGGTTGCATTAGTGCGTACCATACCTTTTAGTTAAGCATAAAATGGATTTATCTGTGAGTTCCTATAATTGGCTTCTTGTTAATACTTTATGTCTAATGTCTTTGTAACAGCTGTTGGATCTCCAAATAAAATAAAATAAAAAAATAAAAATAAAATAAGCACAATGCAAGTTAGTCGGGCTAGTAATGTTTTTGCTGGGCTACAAAAACCCAGAGGTTATATCTTGCGTTAGGGCTGTGAGCTAAATGTCACACAGACTTGGAGTGTCTCTTCTTGCAAGTGTCATCTCTCTTGTAGAGCTGCGAGTCGCTGGTGGCGCGGCGCGGGGGCCGAGGGGGCGGCGGGGGCGGCGAGGGCGGCGCGGGGGGCCGCTGCAGGTAGTACCCGTGCGGCCCCAGCTCGCGCCGCTGCCAGGGGGGACGTGGTTATCCTGGGAATTACATCTGGTCTCAATATACTCGCATATGCAATGGGAGACAAGACCTGCAGGGCGACCAGAGTGGAGGCAAGCTGTAGACACACAAGTACGTGCTTTTGAAATAACTCGTCGTACAGAACTTGACGCTAAGCGCGACGAGCTGAAGGCCAGGCCACCAGCGGCCATACAATATAAATACGTTGGAGGGGTGCTGACTACTGACTTGCAGCGAATGCGGCCGTGTATTTGCTGCAAAAATTTGCCACGTCAGTCACGTGAGAGCGCACCAGCGCTGAAAAACAGTCATTGTGGCCGAATAAACGGCTAGGAGATGATAGATAGATAGAATTGACTGGACTGTACCTTGCTGACTGCTAACCGGTCACTGGCGGCGCCGCTCAAAAGCTGCCAATGGGCTATGTTACTGGCCAGTAGCGGTAGTCTCGGAGACGTACCAGATCCTGAGCGGCGGCGGCGCACGCAGGCCGCCAGGGGGACTGCGCTGGCGGCCACACGGCGCAGTCTCGCTGACGTACCAGATCATGAGCGGCGGCGGCCGGGGGCGCCGGCGGCGGCGCACGCAGGCCGCCAGGGGGACCGCGCTGGCGGCCACACGTGGCGCAGTCTCGGTGACGTACCAGATCATGAGCGGCGGCGGCCGGGGGCGCCGGCGGCGGCGCACGCAGGCCGCCAGGGGGACCGCGCTGGCGGCCACACGTGGCGCAGTCTCGGTGACGTACCAGATCATGAGCGGCGGCGGCCGAGGGCGCCGGCGGCGGCGCACGCAGGCCGCCAGGGGGACCGCGCTGGCGGCCACACGTGGCGCAGTCTCGGTGACGTACCAGATCATGAGCGGCGGCGGCCGGGGGCGCCGGCGGCGGCGCACGCAGGCCGCCAGGGGGACTGCGCTGGCGGCCACACGTGGCGCAGTCTCGCTGACGTACCAGATCATGAGCGGCGGCGGCCGAGGGCGCCGGCGGCGGCGCACGCAGGCCGCCAGGGGGACCGCGCTGGCGGCCACACGTGGCGCAGTCTCGGTGACGTACCAGATCATGAGCGGCGGCGGCCGGGGGCGCCGGCGGCGGCGCACGCAGGCCGCCAGGGGGACCGCGCTGGCGGCCACACGTGGCGCAGTCTCGGTGACGTACCAGATCATGAGCGGCGGCGGCCGGGGGCGCCGGCGGCGGCGCACGCAGGCCGCCAGGGGGACCGCGCTGGCGGCCACACGTGGCGCAGTCTCGGTGACGTACCAGATCATGAGCGGCGGCGGCCGGGGGCGCCGGCGGCGGCGCACGCAGGCCGCCAGGGGGACCGCGCTGGCGGCCACACGTGGCGCAGTCTCGGTGACGTACCAGATCATGAGCGGCGGCGGCCGGGGGCGCCGGCGGCGGCGCACGCAGGCCGCCAGGGGGACTGCGCTGGCGGCCCACACGGCGCACTGCTGCAAGATGTACTTGTTGCGGGGGTTCGGGGTCGGCTCGGGCTCGTACACCGCGGACACGATCTGGTTAAAAATAGTCAATTTTAATTATATGTTATGCCTTAAATGACATAGTTCGGTGAGCTCTGGTTTCGGCGAATGTCCCCTGTGTGCTGGAGCCACCGGGACTTAGTCAGTCGGATGGCAAGAGGCCGGACGGGTTGACGCTAGTGCCTTGGGAGAGGGGGAGGTGCCTCGTATGGGACGCAACTTGCGTCAGGCTGTTGGTGCTCGGAGACAAAGGCGTTTCTTAGTGAGTTGGGGCGTCGCCTGCATGAGAGGGGTCATGACCCCCGCTCTGGTTGGTTCCTGGCGC
Organism: Thaumatotibia leucotreta; assembly: GCA_025490895.1. Classification (NCBI taxonomy): domain Eukaryota; kingdom Metazoa; phylum Arthropoda; class Insecta; order Lepidoptera; family Tortricidae; genus Thaumatotibia; species Thaumatotibia leucotreta. The sequence continues at coordinate 3,828 of JALPQI010001952.1, forward strand.
AAAGACTGTCCATTGCGGATCAGCGTGGCAACGCAGTGAGCTTCATGGGCACTTTTGCGCCGGGAACAATGCGGGGGTACTTGTTTGAGTAAGTGTTTTTTTAAACGGTTTTTATTAACTTCACCGCGTATCAACTGTCGTCGATGCTTCAAATCTTGTGATCGATTTTTCGACCAGTTCTACTGCACCGAAATCAACAAAATTTGGAACCCTTCTCAAGTCCCCATGACAATGCAATATTATAATATTTGTATCCTTGTATCCTCAAAGCCTGATGCTGCAGACGTACTGCTTACCTTAACCGAGAGTGTTAGACACGTGAAAATGAAAGTATAGCATGTTTGGCATAATCAAATTCTAACAGCCTGATCTTGACTTCCAACTCCTCACTCCTGATGCTGCAGTACTGCCTACAATAACCGCAAGGTTTATCTTTTATCGATATCTTGATTTTAAAGAAGTTCTTTAGATATTAAGTAGAAACATGCGAATATAATACTAACGTCCAACTCCTCAAATCAGATACTCCAGTGTTACTGCCTGCCACAACCGCTAGGTTTAGCGATATGTAGATTTTGAAGTACTTCTTTAGATATTTGGTAGAAACATACGGATTTAATTATCATCATCATCATATCAGCCGATAGACGTTCACTGGTGAATATAGGCCTCCACCAAAGATTGCCACAAGGACCGGCCCTGTGCCACCCGCATTCAGCGACTTTCACCAGGTCATGAGTCCACCTTGTGGGGGTCTACCCACGCTGCGCCTTCCGGTACGTGACCGCCACTTGAGAACCTTACCGCCCCAACGGCCATCGTTTCCACGCGCGACGAGCCCCGCCCACTTCAGTTTAGCAATTCGAAGGGCTATATCGGTTAGGTATTTTGGTTCTGCTGCGGATGGTCGAGCCATCGGGCCTGCGGCCCTCCAGTAGATAGAGTGACAGGATGAGTAGTTCCCGTAGGGCGAGCCGTCGGGCCTGCGGCCCTCCAGCTGGTAGAGTGACAGTGTGAGTGGGACGCGTAGGGCGAGCCGTCGGGCCTGCGGCCCTCCAGCTAATAGAGTGACAGCGTGAGTGGTTCGCGTAGGGCGAGCCGTCGGGCCTGCGGTCCTCCAGCAGATAGAGTGACAGCGTGAGTGGTTCGCGTAGGGCGAGCCGTCGGGCCTGCGGCCCTCCAGCTGGTAGAGTGACAGGGTGAGTGGGTCGCGTAGGGCGAGCTGTCAGGCCTGCGGCCCTCCAGCAGATAGAGTAACAGTGTGAGTGGGTCGCGTAGGGCGAGCCGTCGGGCCTGCGGCCCTCCAGCTAATAGAGTGACAGCGTGAGTGGTTCGCGTAGGGCGTGCCGTTGGACCTGCAGTCATCCGGTTGATGAGACTGAGAGTATGAGTATACCCCTCGGGTTCGCGTAGGGGGTGCCGTCGGGCTTGCGGCCCTCCGGTTGATAGGCTGACAGCACAGGTGGTTTGCGTAGGATGTGCACTCGGACCTGCGGTCCTCCAGTTGATAGACAGAGAGTGTGAGTCTCTCGGATTCACGTAGTGCTTGCCATAGTGCCGTCGGGCCTATGGCCCTCCGGTTGATAGATTGCATGGATTGACCCTTATAGGCCTCGCTTCGCGTCGGAATTTCCGTCAGACCTGCGGTCCTCCGGTTGGTCGGCCGAGAGAATGAGTTTATATTTTTCCCCTCACTAGCTCGTAAACCGCTCGTTTATCCTTTAATACGAACGTGTAAAAACGCATATTATTCACTTGTGTGGCAAAGTAATGACCTTGGAGCGTAGCGCGAAGTAGCATAACAAAACGTAAAATGCTCATAGAAATCGTTCCATATTAAATGATAATTAAATAATTTGTTGAGAATTTAGTGTAAAATGCAAACCTTTATATAATATGATTATTTTAACACATAAATCCTAAAATTCCATAAGTAAGAATTGTTTTAGTGAATGATGATAAGATGCCTAGATGCAATCACAAAACGCAAAAAATGTCAACATAATCAATGAATATTATAGGTTATAATCTTTAGTCACCGACTCGAATACGCATAAAAATAGTAAACTAAACAACTTTCAGAGTGTTCTGTTATAATTTTGTAAAAATAATGAATGAGAATGATTTAATAATGCATTGGCGTTGGTGTGCAACTATAGGAATGTGTTAAAATCGTGCTGCGTTTACTTTTTCGTGCTAAGTTTACTGCGAAAAAATCTTGCATTAAAAACATGATGCATTTCGAAAATTATTTGAGTTTCTTCGTTATTTTACTTCTCGTATGTTAAAACACTCGCTGCGCTCAGGATTCTATTTTAGAACCACTCGCCTCGCTCGTGGTTCAACTATAGAATCCTTTCGCTTACTCGTGTTTCAATTTCATACTCGCGGGTAAATTACAACTTTGCACCCTTGTATAACAAATAACTATTATAGTCTCGAAATTCGACTTGTATAATGTTGTTGGCGATGCGCTCATTATACCTACCTTTTACCTATCTTATTAATAATTGTGTCTATACGTACTTAGTTATACTTCAATATGTAATTAATTGCTATGCAAATATGTACCTTTCTGTTTAGTTTTAAGGTTGAATTTAAGTTGTGTTATTGTCAATGAAATACGTTGCTATGCACCGGCCGGCTGTCCTCTGCTAGCCGCGCGCCCATGCGCACTCTCACTGTGACACTTTGTTTTTTTGTGTGTATTCCCAAATACATATTTCTATTGAAACCTCGGCTTTTCTTGGAGTGAACCCCATACAACCAACAAAGTGGTCATTCGAAACCGGATCTATGTACCGCACGCCGCACAAGATCGAAACGCGTAGGTCGAAAGCGCGTCGTGTAGAACAGGAAAGGAGGTTTCTGGAAGAACAAAGCATGTCCCAGAAGGACGCGAAGAGTGAGGCATCCGATGGTCACCACAATACTACGGTCAGATTGGGAGATATTACACCAGGACCAAGTATTCACAAGGCGTTACCGAACATAAATGCAATGGAGGGTAGCGTGAAGTCGGAACCGGCCACAACTGGATTCCCCACAAAAATGCTTCCACCATCTGCGTCGTATGTCAGTAAGGCTTCCAGCAGCAAGGGCTCAAGATTTTCATCGGCTTCGATTGACGCAAGAAAGAAGCAACTTGTCTTAGAGGCCGCAAAACAAAAGGCTGCCATACAAATGGACATTATTGATAGGACTTTGGATGCCCAATTAGCGGAGCTGAACGAGGAGGAACAGCTGCATGGTTCACAACCGAGGAGTCTTTCTCAAAGTGACGTCGCAAATTGGGTAGCAAACCAGAGCACCCTAGAACCGCCCGAAGAGCAGCAACAAGCCCCCGATAATGGTTTCAACACGGGTGAGTTGTATCAGCATGAGCCACAATTAATGCCGCCAGCGTCCGGCCGCGCGGCTGCGCTCGCGCCTCCCGCGGCGCCCACGCCAGCCGCCGCGCCGCCGCCGTCCGACGGCACCATCACGGCGCTCAACAGTGCGATCCACGTTATGGCAGAAGCGGTAAAGAACATCTCCACGGCCAATACGCCGAACACCAGCTTGCTCAGTCGACTCAGCACGCCAAAGGATCTACCCGAGTTTTCAGGCGATTATTTGGACTGGTTGCAGTTTAAGCAAGCATATTATGAGTCGACAGAAATCTGTAAATTTACTGATAAGGAAAACCTTTGGAGGCTTAGAAAATGTCTGCGCGGCGCCGCCAAGGATGCAGTCAACGCTTTGTTTATAAGTGCCACGTCACCCGAGAAAGTCATGTCGGCGTTGGAACTACGCTATGGTAACTCCGAGTGCATCATTTCGCGCGTAAAGTACGACATTAAAAAGCTACAACCGTTACACCAAGATTACCACAAGGATATTATCACGTTTGCCTTGAAAGTGCAAAATTATGTGGAAGCAGTACGAGCAGTTGGTCAAGAGGAATACCTACAAGGGGTAAATATAGTGTCCATAATTTTGTCTAAATTACCAACAGTGTTGATATCAAAGTGGTCAGATTACAGCTTTAATTTAATAAAAGATGGTAAAAAACCAAGACTGGTTATAATGTCAGATTTTCTTAATCAAGAGGCCGTCAAGATATCTACTACTGCAAATACCTATTTTGCTACCAGAAATGAGAGTTACAAATTTAAACCCTCAGATTCTAACAACGCATCCCGTACGCATACGATATTAGTGCAGGGCGAAGGTAACGATAAGAGGTGCCTATTTTGTCGCACATCTGTTCATAAATTAACTGATTGTAAACAGTTCAAACGAGCATTGCGCAAAGTACGGTGGCAATTTATTAGAAAAAACGGCTTATGTTATAAATGCCTAATATCGAAGCACGAGCGAGAATCGTGCCGAGCACCTGCGTGCGATAAGGACGGTTGTGGAGAAGCACACCACCGCCTATTGCACTTCACAGGTAACAAGATCGAGGTACCAATTCCGTCATCATCATCACCGGGCCCTTCGAGTTGTACATCTACAAGTGTGTCCGCGCAACAGGATCCCGAGTGTAAATCTATTCCCGAGACTTTAATGCATATTAAGTCCCGAGATAACAAAATACTCTTAAAAGTAGTACCAGTGCGTGTGCAGGGACCTAACGGGTCGGTGGAGAGTACCGCGCTATTGGATGATGGATCTTCCGTCTCGGTAATAAGTGCGAATCTCGCGCGTCGTGTCGGTCTACAAGGATACTCACAGACATTACGCGTTTGCGGCGCCTTCGGTGATAATAACGAACTTGTGTGTGATTCGACCATTGTGAATGTCGACCTTAAGGGTATGGACGATAAGGTTTATAATGTTAAGATGCGTTGTGTTGAAGAATTAAATTTACCTATACAAACATTGTCTGTTTTGAAATTAGTTAGGTATGCCCATCTGTCAGATTTAAAACACAATTTCTGTACCTATGATTCAAAACCTGAATTGTTGTTAGGTCAGGATAATGTTCATCTTTTGACGCCCTTACAGATAAGAGAAGGGAAGGATAATGAGCCATTAGGTACACTCTCTCGCCTCGGCTGGAGCGTCCATGGGAAACTATGCGTGCCGCGGACTGTCCGTCCGTCCAGGGGCTTGCCATCTGCTGATGTCCACACTAACCTGTTTATTTCAGATAGCGGAGCGGAGCACGCCACCACCCTGAACGAGTGCCTCCTAAGGGAAATTCATGAAGATATTAGGCGTTCCTTTCTTTTAGATTCCATAGGTGTGACTGCGCACGCGCGCCAAAACGCTGACGAAGTTCGCGCCATCGCGCAGCTGGAGCGCACCGCCAGGCTCATCAACGGACGCTGGCATGTCAGCCTTCCTTGGAAGGACGAGCACCGCGCTATGCCTGACTCCCGGCCCAATGCGCTCACCAGAATGATGAGCATCGAGCGTAAAATGGGTAAGAATTCAGGATTTGCCGAAAGGTACCGTGAACGAGTTAGTCATTTATTAGAAAATGATTACGCGAAGGAGCTCACTGACACTAAGGTCTCGCCGAAGACTTACTACTTGGCTCACTTCGGCGTGGACAACCCAAATAAACAAAAGCTTCGTTTAGTTTTCGACGCTGCCAGTCAGGTAAGTGGTAGCTCTCTAAATGATTACTTACTCACCGGACCCGACCTATTGTCATCACTTTTAGGTATAATGCTGCGCTTTAGGGAACATAAAATTGCAGTAACAGGTGACATTAGGGACATGTTCCTGAGAGTAAAAATACACGAAGAAGACCAGGACGCATTGAGGTTTCTGTGGAGGAATAAACCTACAGAAAATATGAAAACCTACGCGATGACGTCACTTATTTTCGGTGCAAACTGCGCACCGTTCATCGCGCAGTTCATTAAAAATAAAAACGCTCGGCGTTTTGAAACATCGTTTCCCGCCGCTGTAGATGCCATCGTCAACTCACACTATATGGACGACTACATCGATAGCCTGCCCGACGAGGAAACCGCGATCCAGATGGTAAGGAATGTTAGTGACATCCACAGGGCGGGCGGCTTTGAGATAAGAAACTGGACGAGCAACAGCGTCTCAGTTTTAAACAGCGTGCCAAAGGAGACCTTAGGTACTGCTGCTGTAAGGTTCAAAGTCGGCCAGCAACATGAAAGCGAACGTACTTTAGGTCTCATTTGGTACCCGGCTGATGACATGCTGGGATTCGACTTGTCATTAAAACGCATACCGAGCGACGTTTTTAAAGGTGAGAATAGGCCTACGAAACGTTTGATGCTTAGAGTCATTATGTCTATATTTGATGTACTGGGATTCTTAGCACCTTTCACGATTCAAGGCCGCATAATGCTTCAAGACGCTTGGCGATTACGAGTGGACTGGGAAGACTACGTTCCAGACGAAATATTTCATAAGTGGCAGAAATGGATTAACTTATTAAAGGTAATCAAAGATATTCGTATACCTAGGTGGTACAGTACGGTCGCGCGCAAGGTAGTAAGGGACAGCCAACCGACGGCTACGAGTGCGACCGAAACGGAGAATCACTCTGAGACCGCTGTCGTAGCGAGGTGTTCCCCTCCCTTACCTAACGCTTCCCCCGCGGGCCTCGCGGCTACGCACCGTACTACGAATGGCTACGACGGCGTAGCGGCAACTGCATGTGCTACGCCGGCAGTAGGTAACAATTACTCGTATAACAATTTGCAACTGCATTGTTTTAGCGATTCATCTACTCAGGCAATGTCAGCTGTGTGCTATTGGCGCTGGGATAATAACGGTATTATTTATGTTGCATTTATCGCCAGCAAATGCAGAGTTATGCCTGTAAAACCACTGACTATCCCTAAGGCCGAGTTACAAGCCGCGTTGTTAGCTGCACGATTAGCTAATACAATTGTAAAGGAGCATAAACTCACTCCTACGCGCCGTTATTTTTGGTGCGATTCCTCCACAGTTATTCATTGGATTCGCAACAAAAATCGTACGTATAAGACCTTTGAAGCGAACCGCTTGGGCGAGATCGACGAACTTACCCGCGTGGACGAGTGGCGGTACATTTCTACTAAATTAAATGTTGCCGATTTAGCCACGCGGGATTCGTTTGATTTAGCCTTACAGGATGAGTGGTTCAAGGGTCCCTCTTTCTTGTATACTGACGAGAGTTTATGGCCTAAAGGCATTATTCCCACAGGTAATAGTAACGAGACAGAAGAGTACGTAGCGGTCGTCCAGGTATGCAACGAACCGGTTTCTGTACCTGTTCCGGATCCGCAGCGTTTCTCATCCTGGCTTCGTCTCACCCGCGCCACTGCCGCGGTACTAAAGTTTATTGCTAGGTGCAAGGGTCAGGCGGCAGACATCGACTGCGAAATGATGCAGCGTGCCGAACTACTGTTGCTGAAACACGCTCAACAAGAGTCATTTGCAGAAGATTTGGCCAGAATTAGTAAGCAGATGACCTTGCACCGAACAAGTAGGTTATTAAAATTATCACCCATTTTGGACGAACGTGGACTACTCCGTGTAGGCGGCCGAATAGACGCCGCGACAGGTGTGTCTATGGACCTAAAGAGACCTGTGATTCTGGACGGCCGCCATCAGGTAGCAAGAATCATAATCCTACATCACCATGTGAAAGCAGCTCATGGAAGTCAGGAAATGGTGGTTAACGAAATAAAACAGAGGTATTGGATACTTAGACTCAGACCGACTGTCAAATTCGTGACTTCCAGGTGCATGCTGTGCCGAATATTGAAAAGCAAACCTCAGGTACCTCGCATGGGCGATTTGCCTGAGGCAAGGATAGCGCACCATCAAAGACCATTTTCTTACTGTGGCTTGGACCTATTTGGACCTATGGAGGTCGCTGTAGGTCGACGCAGGGAAAAACGGTACGGTGTACTGTTCACATGCCTAACAGTACGGGCGATCCATATCGAGTTGGTTACCTCTCTAACTACAGACTCACTCATAATGGCGTTGCAACGAATGGCGGCACGGCGCGGCTGGCCGCGCCATCTGTATTCAGACAACGGCACTAATCTGAGAGGAGCCGACACCGAGCTGCGCCGTTCGATGGAATCACTCGATACAGATGTGCTGAAGGCTGAAGGGGTCAATAATAACATGGACTGGACTTTTATTCCCCCCGCCAGCCCCCATTGGGGTGGGGCGTGGGAACGCTTAATACGTTCTGTAAAAACGGCTCTCAAGGTCGTTCTTAAAGAGCGTGCACCGAGGGACGAGGTGTTACACACGTTGATGGCTGAAATTGAAAATATGGTTAACGGTCGTCCCTTGATGCACGTATCGGTGGATCCACGTGACGGTGAGTCTCTGACGCCGAATCATTTTCTTCTAGGATCATCATCGCGACTCCCTCTAGTAGGGGAGTTCGATGATTCTGATCTCAACCTAAGAAAACAGTGGCGTAAGGCGCAGAGGCTTGCCGACATGTTCTGGCAGAGGTGGCTAAGAGAAATCTTACCCAACCTTGTGCCCAGGACCAAATGGCTTCAGGAACAGAAGCCGCTCCAAGTAGGAGATCTGGTTCTGGTGGTGGACCCCAATTCTCCCCGCAATATGTGGCCAAAGGGGTTGATCACTCAGGTGATTCCTGGCCGAGACGGCCGGACACGACTGGTGGAGGTCAGGACGGCCACCGCGACTTGGCGGCGCTCCGCGGCCCGCATCGCTCGAGTTCCCGTAAGTTCAGAGTGCTGAGACAGCACTGGGGTGGGGAGTGTTGGCGATGCGCTCATTATACCTACCTTTTACCTATCTTATTAATAATTGTGTCTATACGTACTTAGTTATACTTCAATATGTAATTAATTGCTATGCAAATATGTACCTTTCTGTTTAGTTTTAAGGTTGAATTTAAGTTGTGTTATTGTCAATGAAATACGTTGCTATGCACCGGCCGGCTGTCCTCTGCTAGCCGCGCGCCCATGCGCACTCTCACTGTGACACTTTGTTTTTTTGTGTGTATTCCCAAATACATATTTCTATTGAAACCTCGGCTTTTCTTGGAGTGAACCCCATACAACCAACAAATGTGTAGGTACAATATAAAAATTTTAACTTGATTTTCTCAATATACCAAATTGATTGATATATTCCATATTGTCAGATCTCTGTTATCTAAGGTACTTATTGTATGAATAACACGTCCATTTGAGACACTTCGGGCATTCAAGCTTACGTTAACCACGCCCAGCCTTTGGTTTTCATTTGTCGATCGAGATATTTAATAATATTTTTTTAGTGTCGGATTTCTAAAAATATCTATTCAGCAGGCATTCGCCTCCCGTTACACATAAAATAATGTCCATTACGTTTATACATATATTATGTGTCGTGATTCATGATGAAAGCGCGCCAGTATAAACGCTACTTAGCATGCATAATTGTATTATACATATATAACAAACAACATCTTTGATCTAGATCTAGAATAAGTAGATATAGTATCGGAAATTAACTTAACGATTGCACTAAAAACTTGAAAATAAAATAAGTAAAAAAAGTTTTAAGTTAAACGGTTTTTATTGCACCAAAAACTAGGAAATAAAAATTAGTTATAACTAACCATAGATGCTACATTCTGTAGATTAGTCACGTGAAACTATTATCACTGTAGTCTTCCCAAGTCGGATGCTGAAAGCCACGTTTAGCCTCTATGTCAGTGGATTAAGCGTTACCTAATCGGAAACTTTTACCAAACTAAAATAAAAACGTGGGGCGTTATTATAAACAAACATACAAGTTCAAAATGTGTAATTATAGCTTTAATTTTGCAATTAATCATCCATCTGTTCTATCACTTCTACAGAGGTAAATAGCTTTTATCACGGCCAGAACAAAACTTATTACACATTGCTGTCTTGATTTCTATGTGTGTTCTTAAATAACCATAGTGATTATAAATATTTGATGATGTCATATACCAAAGAAAAACGACCAAGATCACCTAACGCCCGAGGTGGGGATCGAACCCACGTACTCAGCTTTCGCGGCTGATGCCTGTACCCCTCGGCCACTCGGTCTTAGTTAATAAATAATTTGATTTGTGTTTTCGCAATACGTTTAACTATAGTGACCTAATCACAATTGCGTACGCCCCACGTTTTTATTTTAGTTTGGTAAAAGTTTCCGATTAGGTAACGCTTAATCCACTGACATAGAGGCTAAACGTGGCTTTCAGCATCCGACTTGGGAAGACTACAGTGATAATAGTTTCACGTGACTAATCTACAGAATGTAGCATCTACGGTTAGTTATAACTAATTTTTATTTCCTAGTTTTTGGTGCAATAAAAACCGTTTAACTTAAAACTTTTTTTACTTATTTTATTTATGTTTTACTCAATGACATCTATACATATAATAAAGCTGAAGAGGGTCGAAAGTCTGTACATGGAAGATATTTACAAAAAAATGATGGAGGAGGTCTTAAAATCGATAATAGATCACATTTATGTAATTTTTAGAATTTTTGTCTGTTTGTCTGTTTGTCGGTTTGTCTGTTTGTCTGTTTATTGTACGGAGCATCACGAGAGAACGGCTGGATGGATTTTAATGAAAACTTCACCGTCGTATTCAGGAGACCTCGGGTCGGGACATAGGATATAAAAAATGGTCAAGTGTGAGTCGGACTTGCAGTAAAAAATTAAAATTACAGTTAAATCAACCTATTTCAAAAAGTATAAGAGATATTTTGATCAAACCAGAAGTCGTTGAAAGAGTTCATTACTATGCATGTGTCATCATCATCATCATCATATCGGCCGAAAGACATCCACTGCTGAACATAGGCCTCCCCCAAAAATTGCCACAATTAATGACCGGTCCTGTGCCACCCGCATCCAGCGGACTCCTGCATGTGTAAATATGTATGTGTAAATGGAAAAAATTACAAAAACTGCGTAAATTATTTTAAGAGACATGATCAATCAATATACAAGAAACACCTTAAATGTAATAGCCTACAACTATTCAAAAGTATCAGCAGACGCGACGCATTTGCCATGACTATTTGAGCAGGCGCTATATTAATAAGTGAGGACTGCATTATTCAACCCTCAACAATTTATCAACACCATTTTTCTCAGAACTGTATACCCCGTACTTTAAAATAATTGAACAAGGGCACACATTCAACGGCTTTAATAGCTGATATCTCCAAAACGATCCGCTTAAAGAAAAAAGTTTCTATAATTTTTGAAGACGTTTCTTTTGATGTCTCATACGCTTACGATTATGTACAGTCGAGTTCATAAATATATGAGCAAATCCAAGGCTTAAAAAATAAATGAGCATAGAAAGATACATATTATTATACATCTGAACAAATTTACCAATCAAAAATATGTGTACATATTACCTGTTAAAATAATCCCAGCATGTGTCAAAACTGAAAAGTAAAAGTTATATAACTATGTGCAACTTCACAAATATCAACGCAAAACCTTTTTCGTATATTTTGACAGTCATCAAAAAAAGTCTCTTCGGCTCTCGGTTTGTTAGACTGACAGCGTGGGTTAACCCCTCGGGCCTTCGGCCCTCGGGATAGTGTGGACTGTAGCCTCGGGACTACGGCCCTCGGTTTGTTAAACTGATAGCGTGAGATAACCCCTCGGGCCTTCGGCCCTCGGGATCGCGTGAACTGTGTTCTCGAACCTACGACCCTCAGGTTCATAGACTGACAGCGAAGGTTAACCCCTCGGGCCTTCGGCCCTCGGGATCGCGTGAACTGTGTTCTCGAGCCTACGACCCTCAGGTTCATAGACTGACAGCGAAGGTTAACCCCTCGGGCCTTCGGCCCTCGGGATCGCGTGAACTGTGTTCTCGAACCTACGACCCTCAGGTTCATAAACTGACAGCGAAGGTTAACCCCTCGGGCCTTCGGCCCTCGGGATCGCGTGAACTGTGTTCTCGAGCCTACGACCCTCAGGTCCATAGACTGACAGCGAAGGTTAACCCTTCGGGCTTTCGGCCCTCGGGATCGCGTGAACTGTGTCCTCGAGCCTACGACCCTCAGGTTCATAGACTGACAGCGAAGGTTAACCCCTCGGGCCTTCGGCCCTCGGGTTCGCGTGAACTGTGTCCTCGAACCTACGACCCTCAGGTTCATAGACTGTCAGCGAAGGTTAACCCCTCGGGCCTTCGGCCCTCGGGATCGCGTGAACTGTGTTCTCGGACCTACGACCCTCAGGTTCATAGACTGACAGCGATGGTTAACCCCTCGGGCCTTCGACCCTCGGGATCGCGTGAACTGTGTCGTCGAGCCTACGACCCTCAGGTTCATAGACTGACAGCGAAGGGTTACCCTCGTGTGGCCTGTAGCCTCGGGCTTACGGCCCTCGGTTTATTAGGCTGACAGCGTGGGTTAACCCCTCGAGCCTTCTCACGATCGTGTGAACTGTGTCCTCGAGCTTACGGCCCTAGGGTCCATAAACTGATAGCGTGGGTTAGCCATTCGGGCCTTCAGCCCACGGTTTGTTAGACTGACAGCGTGAGTTAAGCCCTCGGGCCTTCGGCCCTCGGGTTTGTGTGGATGGTGACCTTACTCCTGCAGCTCTCCTGTTGATATACTGGCAGCGGGTATTAATGCCTCGGCCCTCGGGTTCGTTTAGACAGGGGCCTCGGGCCTCCGATCCTCAGGTTGATAATCTGACAGCGTCGGTTAACTCCTCGGGCCTTAGGCCCTCGGGTTCGTGTAGACAGTGGCCTCGGGCCTACGGCCCTCGGGTTGATAGGCTGACATTGTGGGTTAACTCTTCGGGCCTTTGGCCCTCGGGTTCATGTAGGAAGTACTTGATTGGTCCGATTGGCTACAGGATATACTCAATGCTCCCAGCTCTGTCTTCTTACAGCTTAGCATCGACCATAAAACAACATTTCGTCATAAGCCCGATTGGGATTTGGCCCTAACTCGAAGCTCGGTTTCAGCCTTCGTGGTCTTGACGCCTCACCTTTGAGCCTTGGGCCCTCAGGCTCGGTTTGTTTAATTACTGCATATATTAAATGCTTGGCACTATGTCTCGGTCTCGGCCATAAAGCCAGTATTTCATGAAAAATACGATCGGTCATCGGCACTGCTTGGAACTTGCCCTTTGCAGCCTTAACGCCTCGGCTTCGGGCTTTCAGCCCTCAGGCTCGACTTATTTGAATACTGAATAAATATTATATTGAATGCTAGAACGCGTCGGGCTCGGACCACTGTTCTGTTTTCTCATAGTTCGGCCTACGACCTCCTTACTCTATCTTATTTGACATGTATTTTTATTGTTTCTGTGATTGGGTCGGCCCTGCTGCAAGGCCGAATTACTTGGGCCCCTGGAGTGGGTTTCCAGGCCTTCAACCCTCTGCTGGATCGGCCTTCTTCCTCCTAAAGTTCACCCTTCGGGCTTGCTGAACTACTCAGGATTTAAACTTTTCGCCCCAGCACACTGCCATCTTAGATTATTTTCCAACTTTTTCCGAATATTACTCTTTTGGGTTCCTCGACTCAAACCCTGGCGATAGGTTTTTGCATACACTGCACTGACGCTTACTGCCACGCATTCAGCAACTGAAGTCCTCCGGTTAACTTAGGGTAATCCATGCTATGATGATGACTTTTATGACGCTATCAAGCCTCATCTTAATTTTTACCCTCAACTCCTTACTTACGCTATGCTTATGCTTTTTAGAATACGTATAATTTTGGCGTTTTGAAATACGACTATCATTTTGTTTGCTGAGGGAAACCACATTATTTTACTACCTTTAGAGATATCAAAATTTGCGTAGTATTTGGAAGTTAACCTCAAACGATAGGTACCTAAACCATTTATTTCATTGTGTATGATATTAATTTCTTTGCTACACCGAACACAATACGTTTGTAACTTGGCTGTTAATCTGATATCTTATCACCAAAAGGACCAATTCTAAGAAACCCATTTACCAAACATACATTTGAAAATGTACAACACAGATCACCGAACAGCACGCGTGCGAAGTCGCGGGCACAGCTAGTTAAATAATAAATGGACGCACAGAGCCAAATAAAAAAACCAAGAAAAGTGGCACTAAAAGTCATTTCAGTTGAAGCTAATAACGCTCACTTACAATAAACTATAATAAAAAAAACTCAAAGAATAAAAAACTTTGTGAAGTGAGCAATAAGTGTCAAATTTGCGAACAACACCGCAAAATAGTAGAAACTTTTTATGATTAAGGAATAATGATGCTATACCGTAAGGTGACCAAATTTCAACTGTCAGAACTGAATAGCGGAGCAAAAGGATCGCAATATTTACTTCTGCAGCCCATTTTTTGGGGCCATTTTTTTGAGCTGTTTGGGGATCGATCCACTTATATATTCTAAATCAATGGTTAATATAATTTGTCATTACAAAAAAAATATATATTTATATATTTTCCCCTCACTAGCTCGTAAAGTGCTCGTTTATCCTTTAATACGAACGTGTAAAAACGCATATTATTCACTTGTGTGGCAAAGTAATGACCTTGGTTTTGGAATAACAAAACGTAAAATGCTCATGGAAATTGTTCCATATTAATGATAATTAAATAATTTGTTTGAGAATTTAGTATAAAATACAAACCTTTAGGTACCTATATAATATGATGATTTTAACATATAAATCCTAAAATTCCATAAGTAACAATTGTTTTAGTGAATGATGATAAGATGACTAGATGCAATCATAAAACGCAGAAAATGTCAACGTCAACATTGTCAAAGAATATTATAGGTTATAATCTTTATTTACCGACTCGAACACGCATAAAAATATTAAACTAAACAACTTTCAGGGTGTTCTGTTATAATTTTGTAAAATAATGAATGAGAATGATTTAATAATGCATTGGCGTTGGTGTGCAACTACAGGAATGTGTTAAAATCGTGCTGCGTTTACTTTTTCGTGCTAAGTTTACTGCGACAAAATCTTGCATTAAATACATGATGCATTTGGAAAATTATTATCACTAACCCGATGATGATTGTAATGTGAACAAATAATTACCTTTTTTTAGTTTCCTCGCTATAGTGAGGGGAAAAGTTTTGTGTTACACACGGGTGCAAATGTATTTTACTTCTCGTATATTGCAACACTCGCTGCGCTCAGGATTTTATTTTAGAACCACTCGCTTCGCTCGTGGTTCAAGTATAGAATCCTTTCGCTTGCTCGTGTTTCAATTTCATACTCGCGGGTAAAATACAACTTTGCACCCTTGTATAACAAATAACTATTTTAATAGTCTTGCTATCATACAACACCGGTTTCTCTTCACACATGCCCGTACATATCTATTGGTTACCCTGGTTGTGGTCGAGCAATGAGTTTTTCAAAAAAGCTTATGTACGAAATATCATTTGATATTCACAAGTGTTTTACGTTCAATGAAGAACATCGAGAGGAATATTATCCTGCATACACATGCGAAGAAATTCAGGGGTGTATGTGAAGTTCCCAACGAGTACCTACTGGACTAGCGTTGGGGTCACGCAAAATAGGCACGTTTGAGTTGCGGAAAATTCCCAGAATACAATACAACAATACGTAAGCTACATGCCGCAGCGATAACTTTTAATAATTTCGTTCCTGCACATCTCGCGCGTAATGGTATATTTGATATACATCAGCATCACATACATATATACAGACTATAGCGGTACCTAACGGTCCATATAAAGAACCTAAGTACAGCGAAATTGTTAATAGAAATTTTAGAAAATCCAGCACTACCTGGCACTCCAAGTACGCCATAAAACAAAGTGTCAGGGCAATAGCTCTATATATGTTTACAATAATGGAGCATTCCATGAAAACATCTACTTTTTGTCGCTTACGTGTCGCTATGGTAGCTACCCTAATAAAATATGTTAGCTGCTAGGAAACACTGTCAATCTCAAAGCCTTGATATGTTATTATTACACCGTAACTCAGGATACTCAGCTCAGCTTCAAAATATTGAAAAGACCGTGTCGCTTAAGACATGTTTTCATGGAATGCTCCTAATCCATATTCGCGGTAGGAATTAGGAATGCAGTGGAGACAAAGTAAATGCCTTACTGCGAAAATCGAAAATCATAAGATCGAGCATCAGTCTCAGTCGCTCTAATGACGATATCGGTAGAGTGACAGACACAGATGCAAATTAGAGTAGGCCTACTGACCTCGTCGTAGGCGAGGGCGACCAGCATCTTGAGCAGGCGCACGAGCACCACCCAGAAGTGCACGCTGTAGATCACCATCCACACGAACAGCAGGTGCTGCAACAATATCCTATGTGAATAAACATTTTTAAAGTATTATGATGATAGTACAGCCAGCAGTCTCCACACTAGCGTTGGAAATTTCCGGATTAAATCCCGTATCTTTCCGAACCGCTCGTTTTTTCCTGATTTTTCCGAAAAAAACAATAAAATTTTCCACTTTAATTTTCAACTCCAAAGGCCCACAAGGGCCAATCTTAGATATAGGTTAGGTTAAGTAGATTAGTTAGATTTAAGTAATCTATGTACATAAATTGTAGTTTTGAAAATAAATATATTTAAAAAAAAAACTCTAAACCAATTTGAATTAGGTCTAATTTTCACTTATACCAGGAGAACGTGAGTCGTGTGTCGCTGAGGAAAAGTCAATTGAAACAGATGGCAAGGAGTGACAGTGAGAGTTACATTTATTATTTCTGTAAAAAACCAAAAAAAAACGAAAAAAAAGTTTTCATACATTCCCGCAAAAAACATTTTAATTTTTTTCCGACATTTTCAACTACTCCACACCAACGCCAGCACTGCTAGCAGCCGGTGAGCCAGCGGCAGCACGCACCTGCAGCACCTGCTCCCAGTAGGCGGCCCGTCTGAACATGCTCCTCCGGAAGAGGACAGCCAGCAGCCGCCGCGCCAGCGCCGCCGCCCCCAGCGCCCACACCAGCGTCGGCAGCGCTGACAGCGTCTCTGAACCGCACTTCGACCACTCCAGGACCTGCTCTGACAGACCTCGTAAACGTTTTTGTCGTCACGAATAAATAAAAAACTTTCAACCATCAAGTTTGCGCGTGGCGAAACCAACACAAAATTACTACACGGCCACGCAACTCAGAGCTTGCATTTCAAAGGGACTATCTTTTACATTATAAAAACCAAATCAGACCCTTGTCTTATCTATCAGACTCCGGCAAATCTTGATATGATTGTGTGACATGTATGGCGATCAAAAAGTTAAACAGTGAAGTCGAGGTGATAAAATGTGTATATGGAACATGAACTTCAGGAGTTAGTTTACCGGGCATTTATTTCAGTTTCTACGCGCAAAGGAGTTTGAGAAGCTTGTGTTATTACTTCACTAATACTAAGCGTCTATTCTGCCCACGTAGCGCAAGGGTCGGTAGATATAGGGAAACCCCACCGTCAGTAGTTGACAGGCAGGTGTACAAACAGTGCAGGACTTTCAATTTGATCCACTATCTCTGGTTAAAGTCTAGTTACGTGCATTGGAATAGACTAGGGTAACCTGGAGATTACTTCTCAAATAGTTACAAAAATATTAAAAAGAACCGGTGGTGGTTAAATACTTCCCTCGTCAACGATCATTGTGTGCGAACTCTCTCGAGCTTTCATGAGACATCGCAGGATTTGGGAGGCAACATATTTGTTTGTTCATTTATCAATTTAATTATTTATGTTTACTGTTACAAATTTTAACTAAAATATTTGATCCCAAAAATTATATTTATTTGTGTTTGTCATGTCACCATCGTGGTGACGTCCCGGCTGTCCGGTGACAATAAGAGTTTGTGGTTGATGGTTGATTTGTGACGTAAGCATTGCCAATGGTTTCGTTAAAAAGGTTTTACAAGTAAAACATTAGCTTAATTGAGCTACTTTTTAATGATAATTAGGATTATCTGCACTATTTACGCGGTCCATTAATAACAAAAATAAAAAGGAAATAATTTTCATCCCAACAAACCCAATTTTTAAATCTTAACGTAAATGAAAACTATCTCCCAAATTGGCCGTTAGATGTCACTGTCCCGATAGTAAATGGCGCTGTTAAGATTTTCCCGCGGCGGTATATAAGGGCAGAGCAGGTTGGCGAGGCATACTAACCTAGCGCAGGGTACACCGTGATCAACAAGGCGGTTGCCCCGGGGCGGCGCCGGCCATTGCAGCGCGGCCGGGAGGCTCGGCCTGTGACTACTCTTCGTGGGGTATGTCGTGCGTGTAATTTTTGGTAGTTGGACTTGCGCCAAGCGCAGTCCTTGTTATTCGCTTCAGAAAATAAAATGGGGGTAAAATACGACACCATAATAGTCATGCATGGTGTGTGTATGGACAACAAAATATGCGGTCTACCACTTTTTGACTTTGTTACCACTGAATAGAGTTGAAAAGTGGTAGGTAGACCACATTTTAGCTGACATTTTTTTCTACAAGAAAATATGGTCTGGTTTTCCACTTTTATGTCTACAGAATAGGGACGAACGGTACTTAGTAGACTGGGTCCAGGACCAGGATTCCAATTTTAACAAACTACAATGGCTGAAAAATTGTGTTAACGGGTAGACACATTATTATATTTTTCCATTGTCAACTTGTACAGTCAATGGGTCTCATTTTTAGTTTTTCACGAAGAGTAAACCTATAGAAGGATTTTTAGGTAGGTATACAGGATGAATTGAGTTTTTTTATCCTATGCGTTCTGTATTAATTACTATCAGACTATTTTAAACATATTGCGAAAGTACAAATCAAATTATTTATTAACTAAATATTTTGATTTGTACTTTTAATTTTTTTCCAGTAGTCACACTACTTAATACTATATAAATTATAAATATTAGATGTCATATACCAAATAAAAACGACCAAGATCACCTATGTCCGAGGTGGGGATCGAACCCACGTACTCAGCTTTCGCGGCTGATGCCTGTACCCCTCGGCCACTCGGTCTTAGCAACCACCGGTCAAATTTCTCGGGTATATGCAATCCCTTACAAGGCTAGGCGCCTTTGACCATTCTCTGAGGGTCAAACTGAATCTAATTAAAAGTACAAATCAAAATATTTAGTTAATACTCAGAGAATGGTCAAAGGCGCCTAGCCTTGTAAGGGATTGCATATACCCGAGAAATTTGACCGGTGGTTGCTAAGACCGAGTGGCCGAGGGGTACAGGCATCAGCCGCGAAAGCTGAGTACGTGGGTTCGATCCCCACCTCGGACATAGGTGATCTTGGTCGTTTTTCTTTGGTATATGACATCTAATATTTATAATTTATACAGACTATTTTAATTAACGATAGTGATGGACGATTTTTTTCGCACTTGTAACGTGTTATAGTATAACTATGATTAAAATTTACTGATATATTTTGAAAGCCTATTAGATATGATGATATGATTAAATAACAATCAATGCTATCTGAAAAAGACACTCTAGTCGTCTGGTACACAGATAATATATTTTATTGCTTTATAAAGGAAGGAAAGAAATAAAAAAGACTTCTACTTAAAAACCATAAACCACGTCATTACAAACTTTCCTCCATAAATAAAAATAAACCAACTAGATCATACGTCGCATTCTCTATTCACCTTAATTGACAAGCCTTGACAGGCCGTCACCGCGGCATCGTAAAAAAATCGCAAAAATCATGAGTAAATTATAAGTGATGTCGAATATACTTGAAGGCCGTCTCCACGGCTGACGCATGGCTGGGAAGAGCGTCAGCTTCAACGCTAACTGTGTGAGTTGTGCTCGTTAACTTGTCAACACGACAGCATTGTAAACAGTGTCGACTATTTGATAGCATACTAGTTGTTGAAGAGTTTTTCCGCCTCGCTAAGCTAGTGGCTTGCTATGGTCCCGTGTTATCGGTTATCGTCATTGCTGTCACGTTCTGACAAATATCCAAGGGCGAAAGAGACACGAAGCACGATAAACGGCAAACGCGGGACTACACTTAGTCGGTAGTGACCCTGCTGCTTACAAAGCTGGAGGGATTTGAAACGGCAATCATTTGAAGGGTCCACGGAAAGAACATGTCTAGTCGATTCAAATTATAGAAGGAAAAACCACCTTACTTTTAACAGAATAAGGTGTGAATTTGCCTTGTTTTTTAAGCACATGTCCACATGTTTTTAGGGTTCCGTAGCCAAAATGGCAAAAACGGAACCCTTATAGATTCGTCATGTCCGTCTGTCCGTCTGTCACATCACAGCTGATTTACTCGGAAACTATAAATGTACAGTAACGAAATTTGGTAAGAATATGTGTTGTATGAAATGAACCGCTACAGGATTATGATACTAAATTGTAAAAAAACCATTGGGGTGGGGGCCCTCCATACATGTAACTGAGGGATAGAAAAAAATTTTTAGTTGTATATAAGCGTGTGGGGTATTAATAGAAAGGTCTTTGAAAATGATATGAAGGTTTATAATTCTCATTTTTATTTAAGCAAATCGTTTTTGAGATATCAGCTATTTAGCTCTCAAAGTCTGAAAAATGTGTCCCCCCCTCTATTTTTTAAGCTACGCGATATAAAATTCTAAAGAAATATATGTTATACACATTAATAAACTCTATGAACGATTTTTGGTTTGATTAAATTATCTCCTACGGTTTTTGAGGTAGGTTGATTTAACTGTATTTTTTTGATAATAAATTGATAATGGTACGGAACCCTTTGCGCGCGAGTCCAACTCGCACTTGGCCGGTTTTTTACACCTACCTCAGACCCCTGTAACACAAATATTTGGTCCCGATATCTCTAATTATAGTATTTTCTATTTAGGTATTTGTTTAAAGCTAATGTCTTAGCCTCAGAACACAAGCCTTAATTGAGCTTACCAAGGAATTAGGTCAGTTTGTGTAAGACTGGTCCATTATATTTTGTTATCAATGTATCATCAGCTTATCTCAGTCCACTGCTGGGCGTAGGCCTCTCTTATTAACTATGCGTATAGACGCATTAGGAGGTAAATGCCCATAATCGCCACGGATTGGCGATCGCGGTACCTAATGTTTCCAGTACGGTGACGCTGCTGCCCATCATCATTTCAACAAGCAATGAGTGAGTTAAATAATATATTTTGACTAAACCGTGAGACCTCAGGTTCGAGGTTCTCCATTCGACAGATTTATTTGAAAAGTTTGGTACTTACAGTTTTTAAATGCATTTAGCTACTTCAGAACTCCATTACAGCCAAAGTCGATTTCGGAAATCCTTATCGCTTCGTTTTTTCAGTGGAGACTGTAAATTACCGATCTACAGATGTATATAACGAGATGCCATATCGATAGCCAAATGTCCGATCATATTGATATGCTCGGACATTTGGCGTCAAAAGCCTTTTTTACCCCGGACTTAGTACATAATAATGTCGGTAAATACTTAAACTCAATGAGGTATAACCCGGACGGCTTCCGAACTAAAGGCTGAGCCACATCGGATGCGTGTGCAGCACGTGCACGTCCGCGTGTGCGTGGCGCGCGCGTTGTAGCGTTGGAAATGTGATAGTAGATGGCACACCGCTAGCGCGTCACGCGCACGTACAAGCCACGCAAGCGGTGTGCCACGCAAGCGGTGTGCCACGCACACGGAAAACCCCAGATGGATCGCAGCCCCATGCATATACATAATCCTTCGGTTTTTCATGGAAACGTTCGCATTGATATTGCTGTCTCAATAAACTTCAGTATCCTTCGCACTGCATCTAAATTGAGACAGCCAAATGAATTTTTCGTAAAAACCCGAAGGATAATTATTATCGTATACATACTCGTACATATCACACATACCTACATTACTCCGCCGTGCCCGATGACGTGGTGGAGTATGTTCGCCGGAAGACTGGCTTCGCGCTGAGGGTGCAGCAGCTGCGGTCGCGACACTACGTGCACTTCAGCTCGTTTGTGGTGCGCGTGCCGCGCCCGCTGCAGGACACCATCGCGAGTGCAGACTTCTGGCCGAAGGGCGTCGTGTTTCGGCAGTTCAGGGGCAATCTGCCGAATTCTACGTCAGATCAGACAACGCAACGGAGCCACGTCGTTACGTCGTCGCCCAAATTGAAATAGTTTTTAAGTACCTATTATTTGTTTCACTTTAATTTGTTTAGTTCACAGTGATTTGGTTTTTACTGTTATGCTGTGAAACTTATTGGAATATAAATAAATAATAAATATCTGGCCGTCTACCGCGAGAACCGAAGTTCGAAAATTTTTAGGATTTTTCACAGAGACTAATCCCCGAAATTTACGAACTTCGGTGTTCACGGTAGCAGGTTTCGAGTGTACGTATAAGTTAGTAAATCTCGTTGACGACTGTCACAGAATCTAAGCAACTCGTACTTGGAGGAGTGTGCGCGATGGCTAAGCTGCAACGGAGAGGTGTGGGGCGTGGGCCCCACCGTACTGTTCGCCGCGGCTGCTGCTCTGTTCCTGTACCAGGAGGTGCAGGCCTCCGTGCTGGAGCCCGGCGACCACCCGCACGTGTCGCCGCTAGAGAAGTCCCTCGTGGCAAGTACTGTATACACAGGTCCTGAGGAGTGTGTTCCATGGCTGAGCTGCGATGAGGAAGTGTGGAACGTGGGCGCCACCTTGCTGTTCACCGCGGCTGCTGCTCTGTTCCTGTACCAGGAGGTGCAGGCCTCCGTGCTGGAGCCCGGCGACCACCCGCACGTGTCGCCGCTGGAGAAGTCCCTCGTGGCAAGTACTGTAGACACAGACCCTGAGGAGTGTGTTCCATGGCTGAGCTGCGATGGGGAGGTGTGGGACGTGGGCCCCACCGTGCTGTTTGCCGCGGCCGCCGCTCTGTTCCTGTACCAGGAGGTGCAGGCCTCCGTGCTGGAGCCCGGCGACCACCCGCACGTGTCGCCGCTGGAGAAGTCCCTCGTGGTGAGTACTGTAGACACAGGCCCTGAGGAGTGTGTTCCATGGCTGAGCTGCAACGGAGAGGTGTGGGGCGTGGGCCCCACCGTGCTGTTTGCCGCGGCTGCTGCTCTGTTCCTGTACCAGGAGGTGCAGGCCTCCGTGCTGGAGCCCGGCGACCACCCGCACGTGTCGCCGCTGGAGAAGTCCCTCGTGGCAAGTACTTTAGACACAGACCCTGAGGAGTGTATGCCATGGCTGAGCTGCGATGGGGAGGTATGGGACGTGGGCCCCACCGTGCTGTTCGCCGCGGCCGCCGCGCTCTTCCTGTACCAGGAGGTGCAGGCCTCCGTGCTGGAGCCCGGCACGTGTCGCCGCTGGAGAAGTCCCTCGTGGTGAGTACCAATGTGGAGAGTTCACTGACGACACTAACCATGCGCAACAGATGTAACGGGGTAGCGTCTACCAGTGCTCGGTTGCTGTTAGGCGTTTTATTTTTTCCGGTCTTACAACTACATTTTTAAATTTCTGATCTTTTATGATATCTCTAATATCTCTACTCACTTACTCAGAATCACGAGCTCTTTCAATACTTATGTGTTAATTGTGTGCCCACATTGGTAAAAGAAAGTTAAAAGATCTCTCTCTTAACTTAACTGTTTGCCAACAGTCCGCCATGGTGGTTGGCACGCTGGCGCTCATGGTGCACATCTGGGTGTGTCTGATGCGCTTCTTCCAGTACTACCTCGATACCCTCATCAAGGATGTAAGTATTGACTACCATTATGTCAGCTGTGCTGATGCTCAGTCAGTACTAACAATTCCGACTAATTTGTGGTTAGCGATTTAAGAAGACAAAGTTTATAGTGTATTAAGTAACGTATTAATTCTGACGGTATCTGGTTACTTGCTCCGCAAGCTAGCTTCCTCAGGGAAGCTATTAGCTTGCTCACGTTTCTGGCTTCAGAGCCAGAAACGTGATTCTTGCAATTGCAGCATCTACATCATCATCATCAATCTATTTCAGCCCACTGTTGGACTTAAGCAATTTAAGCATCTTCTATTATGCGTATGGAATGGACGCATTTTAGGAGGTATAATGCCCATAATCACTAAATTGGCGATCGCAGTAGTGTGTCCACTATGATGACGCTGCTGCCCATCATCTTGAATTAATGTATGGTTTCTGACACTTCTACACGTCTTTTGAAATCCGGTCCCATCTTCCAGGGCTCCAACAGTGCCAACATCTGGTCTGCTGGTTTCCTCTCAGCGCGAGCTAGCAGGCCTGTGCCCACTGGGGCACTTCTTGTGACAGCATCTCCACATTCCCTAAAATCCTGTCCGTCTTCCAGAGCCCTAACGTCTTGCTAGAGATGACAACAGCAGGCCTGCTGGGTTCCTCGCAGCCCGAGCTGGCGGCCCTGGGCCCGCTGACGCGGTTCCTCCGGCAGCAGCAGCCGCAGATCCACATCACGGTGTGCTGGCTGCTGGCGCTCTGCTACGCCGACTACATCAGGAAGCACTACTGCACGCGGTTCAACATGCCGTACTTGGAACAGTGGTTGGTGTGCATCCTTGCGTGCTCTGCAGTTTTTGTTTGGTTTTTATCTGGTGGTCCTGTAATTTTTTTAACCTTTCGGTTTGCTAAAGAATAATACATAGGTACCTACATTAGTACCGATTACATAAGTATATTGAATCTTGTCCAGCATTTATTAAAAGACGACGCGAATGTTTCTAAAAAAAATTACTAAAAGATACATTCTATTTACGTTTCTTGGGAACCTGGTTTCTTGTATTTTAAATATTTGGATAAATCTGTCGTCGTAATCGTCGTATTGTTATTTTATTGTAATAACATGTTATTTTTAGCTTATACTAATTGGAAATATACATTTTGCGTATTATATTAAACGATTTTATACGTTTTGAACATTTGTAAACTGAAATTATAATGCAAAAAGTTTGTATTCATTTCGGTACGCACCCAACATCGTCAACATCGATAACATGTTTTTATTTCCGAATATCATAACTGTGATAGGAACAAGTCAGCACAGATGACCAGATCCGCACCTTAGTCGAGTTGTCTTCAAAATGATTCTCGAGATATTCTCCGCATACCAGATGAAAAATGTTTCATTGTTTATATGACGTTTCCATAAAGGGGTCTGGTATACCCCACCTCATATGCCGTAGGTTAAAAGTGTGTTCCTTGCAGGCAGGCGGAGCTCCACGAGATGGCGCAGCGGCGCGCGCGCGGCGTCCTCTCAGCCGCTCACAGCTTCGCGTCGGGCGTCCGGACCCGCCTGCGGGGCCTGTCGCCGCGGCCGCCCACGACTGAGGTCCACACGTATGTACCCTCACGGTGTCGCGTCGGCCGTCCGGACCCGCCTGCGGGGCCTGTCGCCGCGGCCGCCCACGACTGAGGTCCACACGTATGTACCCACACGGCGTCGCGTCGGCCGTCCGGACCCGCCTGCGGGGCCTGTCGCCGCGGCCGCCCACGACTGAGGTCCACACGTATGTACCCACACGGCGTCGCGTCGGCCGTCCGGACCCGCCTGCGGGGCCTGTCGCCGCGGCCGCCCACGACTGAGGTCCACACGTATGTACCCACACGGCGTCGCGTCGGCCGTCCGGACCCGCCTGCGGGGCCTGTCGCCGCGGCCGCCCACGACTGAGGTCCACACGTATGTACCCTCACGGTGTCGCGTCGGCCGTCCGGACCCGCCTGCGGGGCCTGTCGCCGCGGCCGCCCACGACTGAGGTCCACACGTATGTACCCACACGGCGTCGCGTCGGCCGTCCGGACCCGCCTGCGGGGCCTGTCGCCGCGGCCGCCCACGACTGAGGTCCACACGTATGTACCCACACGGCGTCGCGTCGGCCGTCCGGACCCGCCTGCGGGGCCTGTCGCCGCGGCCGCCCACGACTGAGGTCCACACGTATGTACCCACACGGCGTCGCGTCGGCCGTCCGGACCCGCCTGCGGGGCCTGTCGCCGCGGCCGCCCACGACTGAGGTCCACACGTATGTACCCACACGGCGTCGCGGCGGGCGTGCGGACCCGCCTGCGGGGCCTGTCGCCGCGGCCGCCCACGACTGAGGTCCACACGTATGTACCCACACGGCGTCGCGGCGGGCGTCCGGACCCGCCTGCGGGGCCTGTCTCCGCGGCCGCCCACGACTGAGGTCCACACGTATGTACCCACACGGCGTCGCGTCGGCCGTCCGGACTCGCCTGCGGGGCCTGTCGCCGCGGCCGCCCACGACTGAGGTCCACACGTATGTACCCACACGGCGTCGCGTCGGGCGTCCGGACCCGCCTGCGGGGCCTGTCGCCGCGGCCGCCCACGACTGAGGTCCACACGTATGTACCCACACGCGTCGCGTCGGCCGTCCCGACCCGCCTGCGGGGCCTGTCGCCGCGGCCGCCCACGACTGAGGTCCACACGTATGTACCCACACGCGTCGCGTCGGCCGTCCGGACCCGCCTGCGGGGCCTGTCGCCGCGGCCGCCCACGACTGAGGTCCACACGTAAAATACAATTAAAAGAATACGCGAATGCGCCGAATACATTTCCCTTAGCATACACACATGACATCAAGTACCTACTTTTAAAACATTAAATATTAGTCCGTGGGCTAGTCGGTCTGAAATTAGAAAACGGTATAATTTGGGGGTACCAAGTGTCCTTTTTACAGTAGTTAGACATATTCATAAGGATGTTAAAAAAGTATGATAGACATCTCAAAGTGGTAGCTAATAGGCATACGGGCTATTTCAAGATTTCCGTTGTATGACAGGTATGGTTAAAATTAGGAGGTACAAATTTTCCTTTTCACGGCTGTTAGGTAAGTTTATAAAAACGTCAAAAATGCAAGATTGCTATTTATAAGTGCTACCTAACAAAAATGGGGGCCAATCAAAAATGGTGGATCTCAAGTTTTACAAAATCAAGTATATCTCGAGAACTTTTAAATATATCTAATTACTCTCTTGAACAAAATTAAAGGCATATCTGTAAGCTTCATATTTTGCATATACACCATATTGCTAAAACCAACCAATAATTAATTATGACCAAATTTATGAAAATTTCGTGATTTTGATTTTTTTTGTGTCGTGTTTTTACATAGTAGTCATGACGCTAGAAAAATTAAATATTTTTTTAAAGATAGTGTATTTAATGAGCTTTAATTTGATGTATATAACTTGTTGGCGGTATTAAAAAAAAGACCCATAAAAAATATTTAAATGAATTGTAGTCATAATCCACCGTATACTTAGTGATTTAAGAGGCGATTTTTTTTTATTTTTCAATCTTGGTTATTTGAAATAAGCACTATTTACGAGTAAGGTATTTACGAGTGGCACTTCCATCGCCTCTTAAATCACTAAGTATACGGTGGATTATGACTACAATTCATTTAAATATTTTTTATGGGTCTTTTTTTTAATACCGCCAACAAGTTATATACATCAAATTAAAGCTTATTAAATACACTATCTTTAAAAAAATATTTAATTTTTCTAGCGTCATGACTACTATGTAAAAACACGACACAAAAAAAAACAAAATCACGAAATTTTCATAAATTTGGTCATAATTAATTATTGGTTGGTTTTAGCAATATGGTGTATATGCAAAATATGAAACCCACAGACATGCCTTTAATTTTGTTCAAGAGAGTAATTAGATATATTTAAAAGTTCTCAAGATATACTTGATTTTGTAAAATTTGAGATCCACCATCTTTGATTGGCCCCCATTTTTGTTAGGTAGCACTTATAAATGACAATCTTGCATTTTTAACGTTTTTATAAAATTTATACCTCTTAATTTTAACCATACCTGTCATACAACGGAAATCTTGAAATAGCCCGTATGCCTATTAGCTACCACTTTGAGATGTCTATCATACTTTTTAGGGTTCCGTAGCCAAAATGGCAAAAACGGAACCCTTATAGATTCGTCATGTCCGTCTGTCCGTCTGTCCGTCTGTCACAGCCGATTTACTCGGAAACTATAAATGCTACAGTAACGAAATTTGGTGAGAATATGTGTTGTATGAACCGCTACAGGATTATGATACTAAATTGTAAAAAAAACCATTGGGGTGGGGGCCCTCCATACATGTAACTGAGGGATAGAAATTTTTTTTTAGTTTTACATAAGCGTGTGGGGTATTAATAGAAAGGTCTTTGAAAATGATATGAAGGTTTATACATCACATTTTTATTTAAGCAAATTGTTTTCGAGATATCAGCTCTCAAAGTCTGAAAAATGTGTCCCCCCCCCTCTATTTTTTAAACTACGCGATATAAAATTCTGAAAAAAATATATGTTATGCACATTAATAAACTCTATCAACGATTTTTGGTTTGATTAAATTATCTCTTATAGTTTTTGAGGTAGGTTGATTTAACTGTATTTTTTTAATAATAAATTGTTAATGGTACGGAACCCTTTGCGCGCGAGTCCGACTCGCACTTGGCCGGTTTTTTAACATCCTTATGAATATGTCTAACTACTGTAAAAAGGACACTTGGTACTCCCAAATTATACCGTTTTCTAATTTCAGGCCGACTAGCCCACGGACTATATTGCAAGAAGTAAACAATATAAATTAATAGTTAGTGTTCCTATAATCCTCATTCGGCCGTGTGGTGACGGCATTAAGCATACATTTGTCACCACCCCAACTCCTCCTGCGGGTGTCGTAAGAGTCGACTAAGGGATCGAAGTGTCACTGACCACCATTTAATTTAATAAAAGATTGATGATGGGCAGCAGCGTCCTCATAGTGGACACATTACTGCGATCGCCAATCCGCTTGCCCAGCGTGGCGATTATGGGCATTTACCTCCTAATGCGTCTATAATACGCATAGTTAATAGGAGAGGCCTACGTCCAGCAGTGGACTATCATAGGCTGATGTGATGATGTGTGTGATGAATCCTCATTAGAGATGCCAACAACCGAGTTGCTCATAATTTATAATCCTGAGGTGTCCAGCAACTATATACTATACAGCTGTCACTCACGATATGTATTATAAATCCAGACCAAGCATCAAACCTTTATTAAAAAAGTATACTCTTATAAAAAAGTCCCGGCAACGCTTTTTCCACCATTACTATTAAAGTCTAATTGACTATTATTTCTTATCACCTGGCGATTCATCTCCACGTTTTTATCAGATCAGAGGCAAAAAATGTTCATCTTTTGTTGAGCACTGCTTAGAGCCTATTTCGCCAACCGCGAACTATTTCGGAGATTTTTCTCTGTCACTCTAATGACGCCTTCGTTGGAGTAACAGAGACAAATCCCGAAATAATATCTGTGGCCTATTTCACCATAATTACAATTGTGACAATTGTAAAATATCACTGTTACTGACGTCACAGGCCTCCGTAGGCTACGGCTACCGCTTACTGTCGGACGGTCCATGTGCTTGTTTGCCACCAACATAAAATTATTACTAATAACGTAATTATATCGTTAATAAACTATTTTTTATTTTCCGAAACCCGTGACAATTGTCGCAAGGTTTAGTACAATTTTCATTAATTCTTGACATGAGGTTCGGCTTATGTCGGAATTTCGCTACAATTGTCGTGATTTTTGTGACAATTGTAATTTTGCTTCGCATAAAAGTAGCTATTTGCTGCTGATTTATTAAAGTTCCTGCACTAATTTTTATGCTGGTGGCAAACAAACGCACGGCCCTTCCGATGGTAAGCGGTAACTGTAGCCTATAGACGCTCCCTATTGGAGAAACCGTAGATTTACAATTGTAGGACTTGTCAATGTTGTGAAATTGGGGCCTGTCAGATATATAAATATAAATGTAAATTTTCTTTTATCTATGCCTGCCTGCCTGGGGAAAAGGATAGTAATAACTTTATCTTATGACTATATTTATCCGAGGATTCTAAAACAGGCCGTTATAGTCTCTCAAGTAGATCTGCGGCCCTACCGCGAAAAACTAAAATTTCGAGGATTTGTCTCTCGCATTCTAATGACGCCTTCATTTGAGTGACAGACAAAAATCCCCGAAATTTACGAATTTCGATTTTCACGGTAGTAGGCCTGCTAGGGCCTGTAGAGCAGCGATGATAGCTATAGGCATTGTATTGTCCGCTAGAGTGTCACCTCGGACAAGCGCACCCGGCCCAGCGAGCTGGGAGGCCACAGCGAGGCGGGAGGCCGGGAGCCGGGAGGCCTGGGAGGCCGCTGTCCGGTCAGCGAGGCCGAGATATGCGTGCACACCTGCGGCTTGGTCGATGGCGGCGTCGTCGACGACTTGCAAAAGCTTAGAGCTTACGTTAAGGTATGCTGGCTTTATACGTTTTTAAACTAACATGGTAATTAATATTATTAGTACCATTTATGTTTTGTTTAACGAGCACCCGATATTTATTCCATAAAGATGGCATTTACAACAGTGCATAAATTTCGGGTGCTCTTTAACCTTTTAACAGCATTGATTGATATCAATATCCAGTTCGCTTCGCCAGAGTCTGATAAATTTGAGCAAAGGTCTGATTTAGTTTTTATGACCTAGTCCCATTGAAATGCAACGCTCGATGAAAAATCCTCAAGGTTAAAAAAAAACTTGCACCTGTTACTGCCTCCACTATCAAGCCAGGAATCAGTCTCCTGTGGAAACACTAACATCTGTATCAACTCGGCATAAAACGTCACCAAAGCTACCTACTTAAATTATAAATACTGGAGCTATTCTTGGCTAAGGTTAAGGTGGGTGTCCTCCTACCCATTTGTGCGGTTCCTCCACAGGCCACGCGCTGCTCCTGCGGCGCAGACGGCGCATGCTCGGCCAGTGCCTCCGCCCCGGCCACCGCCCGCCCTGGTGGCGCCTCGACTTCAGTCCCCACGCTGCCTGCTCGTGCAAGCTGTGGCCGCTTGAGCACTTCTGTCACAACCCTGACTCCGGAGCGTGCTGCTGAATATGGTGTTTTGGAGCGTCGACGCAGCCATGTGCTGTAGGTGCGCTCTATGCTACCTCGCCAGTGATGTCCGACCGATGACTCGAGCGCTTCTTTCACCAGTCTGCTCGCTAAGCATGCTGCTGTGGAGCATGGACTCAGCCAAGTGCTGTAGAGGTACCCGTGTGCAGTATGCTGATTGGCCAGTGATGTCAGCAGTTGCTGACGATGCCGATGGCCGCCTGCGCTTCTCTCGCTGGACCGCTATCGAGTTACTATTACTTACTCGTATAAATAATACTTACTGATAATGCGAAGTGTAAATATACAATTCATCAAAGGATGATAATCTGTGTCCATTTCAATTTTTATTTACGGACAGAGACTATTTATAGGCTAATTTCGGAGTTGTGATCCCTTATGGTAAAAAAGAGACGGTTATACATACTTTCTCCACGGTAGTGTTAACTACGAAATTATGAAAAGAAAATCTACGTTTTCTTAAAAAACGTATCCGGTGAACCTAACTGCATAGGATCAAGGCATAGATATACATATTATAAACGTCATTGTATCAAGGATTTACTTTTCCGGTACTTCCATGGGAAACGGTATTCAGTATAATCATCTATTTTATTTTTGTCATTCTGGATCACGACCCCCAAAATCATAACTAAAAAGTAACCCATTGATTGTGATCGATTTTTGTTTGCAGGTGCCGAACGAGGCGCGCTCACCGAAATATCTGCTGCACAGTTGTAGTTGTTCTGTTGTAGGTACAGTCACCACACGGGATTGTTGAGCCACTTGCCACTGTTCGCAACTTGGTCGAATAATACAAATCGGGTTCGGAACTCTTATGAGGCTGGTATCACGACTTCGGCCGAACTCTGCTGACCAATGGGGCGGTCGTTGCTACTGCGTATTCTTCAGAAGGTGACATTACCATGGTTACGTAATAACAAAAATGTTTAACCAATGATTGTTCGCTATTTTTTCGGAAGCTGACGTTACTATAGTTACGTTATAACATCCGCTTTAGACCTGGAGACGTCAATCTAACTTCAGAGCCCTGATGGTAGTTTCGTTCACTTTCCTTTCTTTTAACGGCTGTCACTGACAGGTATTTTTTCAAAGTTAGAATTTCAGTCAGAAACTATCAAGTTTCTATTGTACATTTTTATGGCTACTGACCACAGATAAAATATAGGGAAGATTCCGTGTATTAAGACATACCTGAACAAACTATTGTCATCCTTTACCATCTCAGTATGTATTCCATAAGGAAAAAGAGACAAACAAGGTAGTTCTACTCGGTCGTTAATTATATCACCGACTCCATTTTCTTAATTTTTCTTGAACAATGCTACCAACCTGACTAGATAAAATGTCATTACTATTAGTGTTGTCCAGTCTTCATCGTATGCTTTTATCGGCAATAATAATATTTTTACCAAATTAGGTAGCGATGAACAGTGCGAATAAACCTTATTTCCTACCCAGAATCACGATCTTCTGCGATCCTTAATATGTCATGATTTCTAAATCTACACTTTAGGATAAAAATAAAATCACAAAATTAATGAAATATTTTCTTTAATTAAAATGTCAAATGTCATAAGAAGTGTTCTGTCTAAAACGTATGCCACTAGTTGGCGCCACTTAGCGGTAAGGTCCCGCTAAGAAACACAATTACCTAGCCTCAAAGAACAACTAACTAGAAGAAGGTCATTTTATTTTTTTACATAATTTTATTAACTTGTACAAATCATTTAAACACGAAACTATAGGCGCTCTGAGAATTTAGACAAGTTTCTGGACCTGACGCCTCAGTGCTGCCGCCCTGATGAACGGCATTTCAGAAAACCCTCATTATAACATGTTTTACGGAACTTATCATCCCTTAAAGCATACCTAACAATTTTCGTATGATGGCTTCTTTATAATTAATCAGTCTACACAAGTATCACATGAGTGTCATTATTAAACTAAACTTACTTTACTTTCTGGTTGACATGACATTGGATGATTACCAAATATGGTGGGTACTACGTCAGAATGTAATCACTTATGGGTACGCCCTTGCCTGAAACAACAGCTTAAAAATGTGCGGAGCATATTTTTGAATACTTTTTAGGGCACCAGTCGTCTGCCTTTTTGATATTTTTGACCCATATTAGCCTTTGTTCAGTGTCCTGTGGAAACCTGTTGGAAATTAAAAACATCGATTCATTTTCTGAGTTGGCTATCAATAGATTTATCGATATCACGATCGATCGCTTAAGTACAACACTATGCAATACAAATATTTGAATCCCACTATTTATAATTACATTACGAATGCAAATACGAATGGTTAATTCACAAAGCTACACACATGTATCCGGCAACAAATATTGAATAAGATTTTCAGTTACTTTTACCTTAATAAGGTTCGAAATTTTAAAATTCAAGTCAAAACTAAATTACCGGTGAAACGTAATGTCTTTATTTTGTTCATTCAGGTAACCCTGGCGGTTTTTACACCATGGAACCACACAAGTCATCACTTTTATCACATTCCGTGCACTTATCGAACAGAAATATACATGAAAAGCTTTATTTTAATCACTTTTACTATTTGCGGTTTAGGTGCACTAGTATAGCCAAACAAAGATCGTTGACAGGCATTGCTGGCGTCACCCACAGATATAATAGACTCGGTCTATTAAATTAATAAGTCTATGCTACTGACAGATTATAGGATTATGGGTAGATTGTCAAAGGTTACCTACCATATTTCTACAAAGGTTACATTACATAAGTTTTCAACTAACGTCAACCTGAGCTGTATCGAATGATAATAAAGACAGCAATAGCATTTGTCTCTGTCAATGAAAAAAAAAAATTTAAAATTGCTCGATAACATGCCTATTTACATAAATATGAATGGAAAAAGTACCTCGCCTATTAATATCAGATAAATCATGGCTTCCGATTTGAAGCAAATACGAATAAATTACTAAACGGTTTTAAACAAATCTATGTAGAACTGTCGTTATCCAGTTTCCTCTAGGAACAACGACATCTAGCGTCTAATAATGGCCGATAACTAATCCTTCATTCTCGTAGACGAGGAAATTTTTATTATTTCAACTAGTTTTGACACACTGAAATTTTGACGCATCAAAGATTCGTATTTGACTGACATATCATCGGGGAACATCGGTCATGTCGCGATCGTGCCTACTAACGAAAAATACCGAACCCATAATATTACACGACCAAATTGCATCCATTGCCAAGTGGCTCAACATTCCCATGTGGTGACTGTACCTAATACCTCCTGCGCATAAGGATATTATCAAAAAACGAGTAGTAGGTATTTATTCGAAATGCTAAATATTTTGGGTTATTTTGCTACTGAATTAGGGATTTGTGGTTTTAAGGAAATAAAGGTATCATAACGGTGACTTAAAATAAAGACACGGGTTTTCTTCATTGTATCAATGGTTCTATTTCTGATTGTAAATAACTAAAGTTTATCTCAATAATATTGTAGTTCCTTATAGTGTACAAAATTAGACGTATTTCTTCTCAAATGCCCCTTTTTACCTTTGTGTGAAGCAATCATTGCCATTTTCATTATAAAACTAGAGTCGTATGAAAAAGAATGAGTTTTTCATTTATATAGTAATGTACCTACATATACAGGGCGTCCCAAAGTTATGGGACATGAAGGGGAAGTTCCTTAAATATCGTAGATAGTGTATTTTGCTGAAAGAAGACTTAATGTTATTTTTAAAATTTAGTAAAAGTGCATTCAAAGTTTTTCAAAAAATTACTTGCTTCACCCGGAAATCGAACCAACTACATTTTTTTTCGAATTTTGAACCAAACTTGTTTGGATATTCTTTTAGTTTTAGATACTATGTTTCTTAAGAAAAAAAATTATTTTTTGTCTATTCTTTCGATTGACATCATAAAATTACGAAAAACAATTTTTTTCGCATTACAATAGGTTCGATGCCAAGAAAAAGCAATTTTTTTTGGATTTTTAAAATACAGTATAATTTAATTTTCAAAATAAAATAAAGTCTTCTTTCAGCAAAATATCCTATCTACGATATTTAAGGTACTTCCCTTTCATTTCCCATAACTTTGGGACGCCCTGTATAGGTACCTCTATGGAACCGTAATTTTAGGGCACATGGTTAAAATGCTTATTTAAAAGGTCATTCAGTCTGTTATCAGTCGATGTCGATTTATGTGTATTTTGAAATTAATAAATGATGCTTAAGAACTAACAGTATTGGTATTTAATTCCAGCATTGAATATTCAAATAAAAACATTGCAGCATTGAGAGAGGTAGGTACGAACTGCATAATCTTTTCAATTCATATTTCCGACATAATGAATATAAAAAAAATCCAAAACAATGTGATACAGAATTGTAAAATATGTATCTACAAATAGATGTATACCATTCGTCAGTAGAAAACAAAAAAAAGTAAACAAACCCAAAACCTTGCATTATTTCATAATCATTAATCAGGCACTTTTGGAACACAATATTGGTTTTTTTACAAACTTAAAATGTTAAACCTTGAGTTCACATACATTTCAGCTAAAATTATTGATATTTATTAGTACTTGTATTCACGTAAAAATATATCTGCGAACGTGTCTCACGATATGTGTGTCAAAGACGTTAAATCCTATAAAAGAGAACCATGTTTGTTAAAAATTTTTGTTTCCTTCTGACAAATGGTATACATCTATCTATACCTACATATTATACAAATCTATATTCTAACATGTTCCTGGGGTTTACCCTTGAATTGCCGACAAACATTTAATCGAATATTGTTTCAAAGATAACGATTCAAGTATTTTCATTTCATCGACAAGTCGTTCTGTCGAAGAATCGTTTCCAATAGATTTAAATCAAGGACTTTTAAATAGTACTTGAGTTATTTCGTGTATAGCTTATATCGAGGTTTTTTGTTACGGGATTTTTTATTTCAATTTGTTTTAAATTTAGTAATATTTATTCCGCATAATATTATTTCAATTTGTAATATTTCATTATCGAATCTAGACGCAGTTACATCGTAGTTTCTGGGTTGCGATAAAAAAAATAACCTCGAAGACTAAGGCGGGAGGCTAACCTAACCTATCCGAGTCGGATCTGCCCCGGAAGGTTTTGTTCGCTCGCTTCGCTCGCTCACTCGGCCATTTTTTTTATTTATTATTATTTTTTTCAAAATATTTATTGTCAAAACTACAATTTATAAACATGTGATTGAACTTGAACAGGTTGATTTTGGGAAAAGTTTTTCCTACAAAACATGCTTATTTTAGCTTATTCTGCACGCTAAATTAATAAAAAATACGTGTCATACCATACCGCCACCAACATCCATCGAATTTTTTCTAAGTCATCAGCCCCCTTTGCTATAGTCCAACCCAGCCGAAAAATGTATAATTGTGTACGACATATAAAAATGTTTTGTAGTAATATGTCGAATAAATGAATTTCAATGTTTAGTAGTTGAGACAATTAAAATAATTTGAAACAAATCACTGACCAAGTGATATTCGTTGAATAGTTTTTCAGAGCAGTAAAAGTTTTTAATTGAATAGTATGTGTAACAAAAAAATGCCAAACGAAATTTTTTTTTTTTTTTTTTTTTATACCACGTCGGTGGCAAACAAGCATACGGCCCGCCTGATGGAAAGCAGTCACCGTAGCCTATGGGCGCTTGCAACCCCAGGGGTGTCACATGCGCGTTGCCGACCCAATAAGAACTTGTACACTCCTCTTTTGAAGAACTCCATACTGTAGTCCAACGGGAAAACCTCGGCAGGGAGCTCATTCCACAGACGGACCGTCCGCGGGAGGAAGTTCCTCTGAAACCGCACGGTGCGCGACCATTTAGGTTGCAAGGTGTGAGGATGAGCGCCCAGTCGGTGGCGAGCGGTGCGATGATGAAAAGTGGACGTTGGCATCATGTCGAACAGTTCTTCAGAGCACAACCCATTGTACAGACGATAGAACACACATATGGAGGCGAAGTCTCTCCTTAGACTTAAGGGTTCAATACCGCCTGTGAGTCTGGGATCGTCGACTATTCGGACAGCTCGTCTCTGAACCGAGTCAAAGGGTGCAAGCTGGTATACAGGTGCTCCTGCCCAGAGGTGACAGCAATACTCCATATGGGGTCTGACTTGCGACTTATATAACAGAAGTCTTTGCCCCGGAGTAAAGTATCCCCTCGCTTTATTGAGCACCCCGAGCTTTTTGGATGCCAGCGTAGCTTTTCCCTCTAGGTGACATCGGAATTGGACGTCGTTGGAAATGTCGACTCCGAGGATCCCAATACTCCCTGACATGGTAAGAGCTGTGTCTTGGAACTTTGGAGCCACAGTAAATGGGGTTTTTTTAGCGGTAAACGCGCAAACTTGTGTCTTTGTGGGGTTGAACCTGACTAGGTTATCCCGACCCCATAACGAGACTCTAGATAAAGTGTTCTCGATGTCAGACACAAGTTTTCCGCGACTTTCCAGTACCACAGAGCGAGGGATATTAGCACGGCCTGTGTAAAAAGTATCCCCAGTACTGTCATCCGCATAGCAATGGAGGTCGCCGATAGACAACATGTCATTGATATGCAGAAGGAACAGCGTTGGGGATAGCACAGAGCCTTGCGGGACGCCAGCGTTTATGTCCATGCTATCAGAGCAGCTACCGTCTACTACGGCACGAATGCGTCTGCCGGACAAAAAGCTAGCAATCCATCTGCATAATCCCTCGGGCAGTCCATAAGATGGCAACTTCGACAAAAGGCCCCTATGCCAGACCCGATCGAACGCCTTCGCTATATCTAGGCTGACTGCCAAAGCCTCGCCTTGACTCTCAATGGCTGATGCCCAGCGGTGAGTGAGGTACACTAGAAGATCACCGGTAGAGCGACCGTGGCGAAAGCCATACTGGCGGTCGCTTATAAGATCGTGTTCTTCTAGGTAACCAAGGAGCTTAGCGTTAACTATACGCTCCATGACCTTAGAGAGAAGGGAGGTGATAGCGATAGGCCTATAATTCGATGGATCCGATCTGTCACCCTTTTTTGGAACAGGGTGCACAAGGGCCGTCTTCCACGAAGATGGAACTTCCCGTTTGATACTGGAAAGAGCGAAGAGACGCGTTAACACAGGACACAACTCAGGAGCACAACGTTTAAGCACCACTGCAGGTATGCCGTCTGGCCCGCTCGATTTGTGAACGTTTAACGACAGCAACTCCCGCCGAACATCTTTCTGGGAGATGCGAATTTCTGGCATGGAGTGTGCGCACCGCGGGATGGTAGGCGGTATAATGCTGCCGTCATCGCTCACAGTCGAGTTCGAGGCAAAAAGAGCACCTAGAAGATCGGCTTTCTCTTTTGCACTATGGACCAGATTACCGTCAGCATTTCGCAGTGGTGGCAGGGACGACCGACAAAAGTTTCCCTCGGCAGCTTTGGCAAGTGACCAGAAGGCCCTACTCCCGGAAGGGTGGCCTGCAAGCTTCTTGCCAAATCTGCCGACAAAATCAAATTTTGCTCTGGCAACAGCTCTTTTGCAGGACCTCGAGGCAGCATTCAGTCTGCGTTTCGCATCAGAGACGTTCGGATCCTTATCAGTTACGGCCTTGGTCCAAGCCCTGTAAGCAGCCTGCTTTTGAACCGCAGCTTCTTTACAGGGCCGGTTAAACCAAGGTCGCTTCTTTGCTCCTGTAGCGATTAGTGAGTTGGGAATGAAACAGTCCATTCCCAGCTGTATCGTCTCGGCGACATTAGTCGCACAGGAGTCAGGATCATCCGATGCGAAACAGAGCTGCCTCCAAGGGTACGAAGCGTAGAATTCACGCAATCCGTCCCAATCTGCTGACCCGTACTGCCAAACGCGACGAGTAGTAGTAGGTCGCGGTGGTTCTCGCTGCGCGCAAGGCGAATTTGTCCGGATAAGGCAGTGATCGGACGAGCCGAGAGGTGCATTTACTGCGATGGTGTATCCGTCCGGATGCGTGGTCAACAGAAGGTCAAGCAAGGAGCTCGTATGGTCCTCGATATCTGGTATTCTCGTGGGAGAACGTACCAGTTGTGAGAGCCCATAGGCCAGAGAAAATTCGTGAGCAGACCTTCCCGCAAAGTCGGTGGACCGGGAGCCCAGCCACTCAACGTGGTGGGCATTAAAGTCCCCCAAAATCACCAGCTCCGCGGATGGGTACTGCTCAAGCACTCTGTCGGATGTCGACTGTATGTGCTCGAAGAGTCGGGTTGTCTCTGTGTTGCCACTGTGAGACCTGTAAAGGCACGCGTAGACTCTGGTGTGGCCGCCGTAGTCCACACGCACCCACAAAACTGACAGGTCCCTGTCTTCAAAGGCAAGAAGACGACGACAGCATACATCCTGCCGGGCGTACATACATACACCGGCGTGTCTCACGAACTTATGTTCGAGTGTATAGCCGGGGTACAATAGGTACGATATATCCGCCGGGCAGGATATTTGCGTCTCCGTGAGGAAAAGTATGGTCGGCTGCGCAGTTTCCAGGTGGCAGTGGACTGCGTTTAGGTTAGAGTGGATACCCCTGATGTTGCAGTAGTCCACTTGTGTGGATGGAGATGCCGCTGATAGTCCAAACTTTTTCTGTTTTCGCGCCATTATAGTGGGTGTACTTAATCCTAAGAAGGGTTCGGAGTGCCGACGACTCAAGGGACAAACAAACGGAACAAATCCGGCAGGGGACAGCGCAGGTAGTGCGGTCTGCAGGCACGGCGTACGGAAGGGCCCCCGGTCCCCCCCTGTGGCAGCGGCCGGGTCCACTCCGGTCTCCTCCTCCGGCACGGCCACTACTCCAGGGATTTTGCGCAGGTTGGCGGTTCAGCCTCCCAGGGCGGAGATTACGTGGTTCCTGGGTTCGGGAACCCTACTGACCTACGGGCGGCCAGCGGTCAGCCGTTTCACCGGGTCTCCCTGATAGCCGCACCTGCATGCCGCGCCAACACAGGCCGAAGCCAGTATTGTCAGTTCCGTAGGTCCCCCCGTCGGCAGCACTCCGCACCCTCATTGAGCCTGGCTACCTTACTCACCAGCAGGAACACAACACTATGTGTAGGGGATAGTGTTATTTGGCTGCGGTTTTCTGTAAGGCGGAGGTACTTCCCCAGTTGGGCTCTGCTCTAGATAAGAGCGAGATGGCATCCGCTGTGCTGTGCCCTACCACACAAAGCGGGATGTCATTCGCTATGCCCTACCTCAACTGATTCTAGTACTGATGTTTCGATGAATCGTTGTCGATGCAATGAAATGCGATTAAACGTTTGTCGGTAAAATGAATGGACACCTGTTCCTGGGTTTGCAGTGTAGTTGAATAGTTATACTCGTACCACGCTACGATGTGCTACGAGGTGCTACGAGTGTGGCGTAGCCGTGTCACGTAGAGGTTCATGTACATACGGCAGCGTCAGGGGGCTACATAACATAGATGAGGATTTCCGCTTGTATTGCAAGTTATAAAATGTTGTGAAATGTAGTCACCAGCAATGATGATTATCTTGAGCGTGAACTATTATTAGATGAATCAGTCATTTTCGGACTCGTACTCGTCTACGAACGTATATTTCTTGCGCGATAAGTATTTAAATATATAATAGTTATTGTTCGTAATTTGAAATGTTAATAAATCATGACTACAAATCGAATACCCCTTATTATAGTTATTATACAAATCGATTCATAAGGGCTGAGGTACGAATTAATCAACTAAGTGTTCCATTGCCCAATGACTGGTTTGCCTATATTTTACAATTGTAGCACATCACAAGTAGTCGTAGTAAGTAATAGTAGTAGCAGTCACCTAGCACCTATCCCTATTTTAGGTGATTTCATAATTTATCAACTCTTCTGAAACATCCAGAAACCGTCTCAGCGGACTATTCTCATTCCCAAAACTTAGCACGCAACGAAAATTATTTTTTAACACTTATTTTTTGGCCACCTTGTACAATACAGTATCTTGTTGCAACTGGCTTTAGAACCGTGGGTTTCATATAGGATTCGGTGGTAGGAGCAAGGGTGCAGAATAAAACACAGTATAGTTTAAAACAAATGTCAGACTAGCTTGCAATGGCTGATGCAAGGCGAGTCTACGCATTTGCGTGTATTCTCTACCACGACACGACACGACAACGAGACGACACGACAACAATACGGACTATGAACACAACTATATTCAAACACTATATAAAAAACACTTGTAACAAAACATACAAATAACCGTCAAAATATACTCTGTGGGTATATGAACATTTTTATATTTTTTTTATAAAAACACTTAACACATGTATACTACCATCTACGTCATATATGTATATTCGTTATTACTTGTGAACACGCTACCTCATCAACTAGAATATATTTATATAAAATCACAACTCTACCGATATAAGATAAGTTTTCGAAAGTGGAGAGAAATTCTTATGCTTACAGTAATATACGAGATTTGAATTCATCTAATCATCTATTAAGCAGAATTTCAATTAAATATGCGAAGTATTTTTTGCTACTTACATTAGCAATAATCTTATCTTCGATTTAATGTTTTCATAAGAAGCTTCTTGAGCGCTACATATATTATATTGAAAGTTTTCCGTAAATATGGCTATATGATTTTGTTAAATTATTGTATACTATATCAGTTATGTTAGCTATCTTCTACATTCTACCACGACGCCCGGCACACGACTACGTTGACTAGACTTCAGTAAACTAAGTACATGATCCCATTACACTCACTGTCATAGTATTATTACACATATATCATACACATACATCCAATATTTGTGTGTACTAACGCTACAGCATTTCCGTACTCATTGCCCGGGAATACAGGAATGCAAGTAGCATTTATAGGTACTTATAGTTTTGTTATATTTCTCGCATCTATATATTATATACAAGGGGTTCGCTTAATATA
The DNA here is from genome assembly GCA_025490895.1 of Thaumatotibia leucotreta. NCBI lineage: Eukaryota > Metazoa > Arthropoda > Insecta > Lepidoptera > Tortricidae > Thaumatotibia > Thaumatotibia leucotreta. The sequence goes on from JALPQI010001952.1 coordinate 45,658, forward strand.
TAACGCGTAAAGCACTTCAAAAAGAAATATATATCGCATAATTCTGTTTATAGTCTTCCCAGCATAATATCATATTTACATAACATACATTTCTTAAACTACGTCTAGAAATATCAATGTTATAAGTTTTCGTTGGAACATAACTTTGATTACTATTATACGGTTACATATTTCACGACTATATGTTTTTCAAACATATTTATAGGTACTATTTACAGAGATCTTGTAAAGTAAATATTATAAAATAAAATTCCTTATGTTATTCCCTTGTGTCAATAAGAAGCGCGGAGTAAACAACTGCGGGATTACCTTACAGATACAATATTTGGCTTACCTTAAATTCGCTTTCTCTAATGGAAGCAGTACAATTTTACAAATCATGAGTACTGTTATTGTATGCAATTATTAATTGTAGTCTTTTAAATAGGTATGCTACGAGTACATCTTGCTATAAAATGTAAAAATACACTTCATAATCGGAGGTACAGGTCCAGACCCAATAAGATTTATAAAAGTTATATTTGGTTGAATTAAAAAGGTACTCTCACCAAGCCATGGTCACCGAATAATCATAAACATTAACAGAAACATAATTATAAAACGGAGGCGACAATCACAAAAATTATATACTAACAAAGTGCGGCCTGCGTCAATATCGTTAACTACTATGTGGACCTTGGCTGCAAAAAGATTGCCGACTTTGACAGTTAGCATGTCAGGGTCTGGCATGGTCGAGATGAGGAAAATCTTAAACCAACCAGTCGGTACGTGGCTTGATGTGAGCTGATGCAACTTCTTGTCATAATCTGGCGGAGAAGCAGGTCTGGCAAGCCGAGGAGCTGGAAACCCTAAACCAGCCACTCGGTGGGAGGCTTGGTGTAAACTGGCTCGGTGTCGCGTCACAGGCTGCAGAGCGTGGCATCTGCTGGCGGTATCGTCGTCACCTCTGGACGCATGATGGTCTTGATACGCTGCCGATCATACACTTCGTTAACATGGTCTACGCATTGTCGAAATTTAGGAATGGAAAGATGTAGGTGCCTAGTGTATTATGTGGAAAGGGAGCTGGTGGCTTATGATGGTCATGCGTTTACCGGTTATCGAGCTACACTTGCATACTTGTTAGAACCTGAAGCAATAACCGCAAACGATTAAAAACGGGACCATCATAAGCCTACAGGAAAAGGTGACGAATAAGCGAGAAACATAATTGTTCTTGTGCACACAGACTGGTCAACTGACAAGCAAATAGACACTTAGTAAAGTTGTGAAGTTACTTAACTTGAAGCAGGAGACTGAAACGGCTTTGGTAGAGAATTGTTTGGTTCAGTGGTTAGCCAATTTGCTTTGACGCACTTACATTGTAGAAGTTGCCGGGCGTAATGAGGAACTTGTAGACGATGTACAGCGGGATGGCGGAGACGGTGGTGGCGGTGAGCAGCCAGCCCACGCGGATGGACCAGGCCGGGTAGCTGTACTCGCCGCCCAGCATCTCCTCGTGCGCCAGCAGCGAGAACACGAACAGCACCAGCAGGAACACGGGGCTGTGGGATATCAAGAGGTTAGAGCTTTTACTAAGATTACGTTTAGGTTATACTCGGCATGAGATACTCGTACTCTGTCCTTTTGATTAATTAAACATCGAAGAATACTCAGCAATATAATTCTTTGTCAAAATTTTCATGACAGTTTGGGCTATGGTTGAACAATAAGGTGAATAATCGTCAAACGTCATCCGACTCTTTATATTGGGGAGAATATCTAATGTACGACCAGCAGGCCCGCCAGAACAGGTCTGGCCCAGCATGGTCTTCAAGTCCTGCGAGAATCGGCCACGCCACCCCCCCCAGGAGGCCACGCCGTTCAGTAAACTACACATGTTACCTGATGTACGACCAGCAGGCGCGCCAGAACCAGCCCGGCTCGTGGCCCAGCATGGTCTTGACGTCCTGCGAGAAGCGGCCGACGCCGTACACCAGCAGACCACACGTGTTACCTGATGTACGACCAGCAGGCGCGCCAGAACCAGCCCGGCTCGTGGCCCAGCATGGTCTTGACGTCCTGCGAGAAGCGGCCGACGCCGTACACCAGCAGACCACACGTGTTACCTGATGTACGACCAGCAGGCGCGCCAGAACCAGCCCGGCTCGTGGCCCAGCATGGTCTTGACATCCTGCGAGAAGCGGCCGACGCCGTACACCCAGCAGACGCCGGCGGCCTCGGCGAACACCACGAAGAGGATGGCCAGCCCCGGCCCGTACACGTTCAGCAGGTCCACCAGGTACACGCCGCCCTGACACATAACCACAGTGACTGTGTGCCTTCTGGCAGATAGTGAGCCTATAGGGCTTGTTCTTGATGTAGGACGAAGGTAACAGCAGTTTTAAGTGGGCAGGTGATCGATCAGCGGTCGACTAAATCGACGGAGATAAGTAAAGAATGATACAATAGTTATTTGTTATACAAAGGTGCAAAGTTGTGTTTTACCCGCGAGTATGAAATTGAAACACGAGCAAGCGAAAGGATTCTATAGTTGAACCACGATCGAAGCGAGTGGTTCTAAAATAGAATCCAGAGCGCAGCGAGTGTTTTAACATACGAGAAGTAAAATACATTTGCACCCGTGTGTAACACAAAACTTTTCCCCTCACTATAGCGAGGAAACTCAAAAAAGGTAATTATTTGTTCACATTACAATCATCATCGGGTTAGTGATAATAATTTTCCAAATGCATCATGTATTTAATGCAAGATTTTGTCGCAGTAAACTTAGCACGAAAAAGTAAACGCAGCACGATTTTAACACATTCCTGTAGTTGCACACCAACGCTAATGCATTATTAAATCATTCACATTCATTATTTTTACAAAATTATAACAGAACACCCTGAAAGTTGTTTAGTTTACTATTTTTATGCGTGTTCGAGTCGGTAAATAAAGATTATAACCTACAGGGTGTTCGTTTCGATTTGCGATAACTTAGACAGGTTACTTGGGCCATTAATAGAAGTTGTCTGGTATAACGGCTTTTGGAAAATTCGATAAAAAATATTTTTTTTTGTTTCCATACATAATAAATGAAATGGTAAGTGTGAGAGAACCTTAAGAATAAAATAAAAGTTAATCTCAGGTGACTGACGGCACATGTCAAAATAAGTAACATTAGAATGTAATAAAGGTTGCAACACACATGTTCAGTGATTAAACTTATTTTTTTAATAACTCAATAACGGTAAGAGTTAAATTAGAGAAATTAATTATATTTGACCTAAATAAGCTTCCCTTAAAGTTATAGCATATGAAGAAAAACATGCTGTATAATATTCTTTGACAATGTTGACGTTGACATTTTCTGCGTTTTGTGATTGCATCTAGTCATCTTATCATCATTCACTAAAACAATTGTTACTTATGGAATTTTAGGATTTATATGTTAAAATCATCATATTATATAAAGGTTTGTATTTTACACTAAATTCTCAAACAAATTATTTAATTATCATTAATATGGAACAATTTCCATGAGCGTTTTACGTTTTGTTATTCCAAAACCAAGGTCATTACTTTGCCACACAAGTGAATAATATGCGGTTTTACACGTTCGTATTAAAGGATAAACGAGCACTTTACGAGCTAGTGAGGGGAAAAAGGTTTTTTTTATGTGGAATTCAATACTTACCTACTTAAATATTTGAGTATTTCGTAAACTCGATCGTTTCGATATTGATTTTTACTTTCATAACTCCTCTCACTATAAATGAGACATTTCAAAATTTTGACAACTTGTCTGATTCTAATTTGAAACTGAAATTAAACTCTTAACCCTCTAATGCATATGAAGCCAAATATGGTTTCATTGGTTTTGAACTCTATTGACTGCTGTTAGGGTTCAAATTTGAAATGTATTTTTGCCTGTCTTATGCATTAGAGGGTTAATCAAACAATATCCAATTTTGAAATTACAAGGAAGAGTGTATATCACAGGTACTTTCGGGCACGCACTGTCGGAGTATCGTGCTGTCGAATAGTCGTAGGCTCGATTGTTGCTGGATCGAATGTTCGCTGAGTCGAAATACTTGTGGTCGAAATATGCTCAGTCAAAAAATCATTATCTAGAATTGTATGGTTTCGATCTGGGTCCATATTGGCACTTATACAATTTTTTCTTCGAATATTTTTACTAATACCGTTTTTTACTCATAATCATCATTACTCCGAAAATTTTATCTCATACTTTTTAGTTACTAAAAATTATACTTCTACCTACAAAGTTCATAACGATTTTTATTTCGAAATTTTATCCTCCTAAAGTCGTCAAGTAGATTAATCTATACTCATAAAGTTATTTAAAATAAATTGTTTATTTATAAACATTTTCGCATTAGGTTCACTCTGTTGTGGTATAATTCTTTTATGAATAACATAAACTATGTAGTCATAATCGGCTTTGTGCAGAAACTGTTGTGGCATACTCAACTTTAGCATATTTCTTTGTGGCAGATTTCGAGTTGTTCGAATATTATTTTATGCTCCTATTTATGATGAGGCATAATCTGGATGTGCATAAAAAGTATTGGCATAGTTTGTTTTAGCATAACAGAGAAGGAATAATTACAACCTCTCAATACAATCGAGGTAGTAGTATTATTCTGTACGTTACTTACTGTGTTACTGAGCTGAGTACTTTCTAGGTTGCTAAAAAAAATAACCTCGAAGACTAAGGCGGGAGCAAAGCTCCCGCTTTAGTCTTCTAACCTAATCTATCCGAGTCGGATCTGCCCCGGAAGGTTTTGTTCGCTCGCTTCGCTCGCTCACTGCAGAAATTTTCACCCTCACAGCAAATTCTGCCTGACGAAAAAGGCAAGTTTCGAACATGTGGCTACATGCCCAAGAAAATTGCAAATCTAATTTCTGTCTTATAACACTCGGCGTAAATAATGATATGCCAAGATAGTTTCGGACAAAATAATATTCGATATATTGTTATTTAAGCCAAGTGATGTTTCTGTCTCATTAAGTTGATGCCAAAATAGATTATACCAAGTCTGTTATGTCCTAAGCGTTTCGGACAAAAAAAGTTTAGAGGGAGTAGTACCTACTCTGCCACAACCTGATTTGTGCAGGTGGCTAGTTTACAGTAATAGTACGATTTATATTTAATTAAATAAAAATAAATCATACATAAAACCAGTACAGATAAAAATAAATACCTATAACATTAGAATATACATATAGCATAAAATAAGTATAGTGAAAAATTATATAAACATAAAAGTTAGTACTAAAAATATGTATGAAAAACAATATTAAGAACATAAATAATTCTATGTGATGATAATTATGAACAAAGATTATTCTAAATACCGATCATTATGAAGTTAAATTGTATAAGAAAAATTTTCGGAGTTCCAATAATCTAAGTTGCAATTTTATAAATACTTTGGCGCACCCTTTCGATCTATTGTGTGTCGAAAGTTCATAGGCTCGCCTGTTCTGGTATCGAATGTTCGCTGGGTCGAAATACTTGTGGCCAAAACATGTACAAACTGTTTTATATCCGTGCAGGAATATTTCAATGAATAAATAAATACTACGTGGCTACCTACACTAACGATGTAATCGACTTGATGGATTGCTGAAAGACTAACACATACAACATTATTTTATATACCTACATATCCACATATATCTCAAAAATAAGTGGCAAGATAATTTGACATACTTATTGCTTAAAAGTGTAATTTTTGTGCCTCTAACCAATGAAAATGCCCTAATTTTGTACGATTTTCGACCCAGCGAATATTCGATCCGGTAGCAGTTGCGCCAACGAACATTCGTCCCAAAGATGTTCTACGGGAAGTCAATCGAAATATCATTTTTTTATTTCTACGTTTTTCGACCCAGCGAATATTCGATCCGGTAGCAGTCGAGTAAACGAACATTCGATAGCAGGATACTCCGAGAATACGTGTTCGAAACTATGATATACACTCTACAAGGAATAATTTGAGTAATATGACGTGCTACGTTTAAATCACATAAGTATCTTGATGTACCTAAACAGACTAAGTAGTTATATCAATATCAGAGTACAAACAAGTTCAAAAACAGCACTTATTTAACTATAGATTACTTTAAAAATATGGTAATAAGGCACCTAAACAAAACTACAGAGAACCATGACCGCATCAATAAGTATCCCACTTCGCCTAATAGAAACCCGCCACCAAAACTACGTCTCATCCATCTCCTCCGTCCATCGGCACACACCCTCGGCCATACATTACGCGCTATCAGCGCATTACAATAACTAAATAATTCATTGGCCCCGCAATGACCCGCGATACTGGCGAGAGAGTCGGACACGCAGATAAATTACCGGCCACTGAGGTTCAATTCCACAATCGCGAATCTCGTATCTGACTTGGCTTCTTTCTCAGGTAAGCCATTAAACATTTTCAAAGATACAGGACATTCAATAGTATATCGTCGCCATCAGATATATCATCCGAAAATATCTGCAGTGTTATACACTAAGGAAACCGCCTTGCTGTCAGCGCTGCGGCAGCGTCGAGCCCAAAAATGGTATTCACTAATGTACTTTAAACGACACTAGTGCTCGGCGACGAATGCGGCGTGAGCTGGAACTACACTGCGTCGAGAGTTTGACGTTTAATGTACGAACTTCGTATTCTCTAACGAAAAACAGCGACGAACTCGCCCACAACCTCGCTCACAGCCTCGATTCCTAATGTCAAATAAAACAGCTAGGATTTTAGACAAGGCTGTCTCGACGTCGAGCTCGTTGACAAACGCAGCGTCGAATGTGTGAATAAGAGAATAGCATAGCTGAAGACGCCTCTATCGTTGTAGCAATCAAGGTGTGTTCAGTTGTTTTTTAACGCTCCAGACTCTACGATATGACTGATGGCGAGTTTCCACGTAATTTACAGTAATAGGTATACAAATTATATTGGCCGTCACTCATTCTTAACTATATTTATTAATATATTTGTCGGAGAAATGCTTCAGTTGGCGCAGACGTGTACGACATGTCAAGTCATCGAACGTCTGAATAGTCTTATTTTCAATAGGAATAGTCTTATTTGCAATGTTTACATTTAATTTGTTAAGAGTGATAAAATCTAGAAAACGATAAGCAATGTTTTGCTTGAGATGTTCTTTGCTTGGTCCATGTAGGTAGACATTAAACGTCATGTTGGGATCTACCCGCCTATGAATCAGTAGTTTGTGAGCGCACGGTATAAAAGGTCACTAGCGCAGTGTTCAGGGATTCATTCTTGATTTAGAGTTGGAATAAAGCATTCCAGGGTTGAGTAAATGATGCATGGACGCAAGCTTATAACTCTCCAGTCGTTTTCTATCAGTATAGTTTATAGTGTTGTAAATAGTCTTGTTTTAAGTGTGTACTTGCTGTGATTATTTAAAGTTTGGAAAATGTAAGACCGTCTGGGTTTCTTGCTGGTTCTTCTCACAACAGAGGTTTATCATTTGTGAACCAGTATAATAAAAGATTGTAATTTACCTTGTGTTTAATTATGTGCGTCCATGCATAGTATACACCTTTGTAAGTAGATACGATCAGTAGCTAAAAATATTCCCCCCCCGTTCTCGGCTGTCCTTCTGACATCAGAAAGCGGGATGTTGAATAATCGCCTACAATGAGTGGTCATGGTAAATGTACCATACGTAAAGAGTTGAGGTTTGAAATCATCGACAGTCGGTAAGGTTGCACTATCGTTACTTTTTTATTTGGTGTAAGGTGTAAATTACTCGTATCTTTTGAAGCAAAGTCTGTTTCGAGACGTAATTTGAGATATCAAGTTAGTTTTTTTATGGAATTTCTATTGTTGCAATACGTGTGGGTAGGTACTCCACCCACTTCACAAAAAAAAAAACAGTAATTTTAATAGTTTCAAAGAATATCATGGCCCATACTTGTTACTTTTCTGATTTTTGAAATACTAGCAGTTCTGAAATACGGGCTGGTAACCCGTGGATTTGTTTTGTGGTCTACCAAAAATTAATTAGAGATTTCTTATGCCTGTTTTTTTAAGTTTTCTATGCGTGTGAAATTTATGTTACAGAATGTTTCGTGATGATTTCGTTCGTGATGACACTGATGACTATGTTGTGGCAATGAAACGAGCTCAGAATGTTTCAATTTCAAGAACAACGCGTTCATAGTAGCCAGAAGTTCCGTTCAGGATGACTATGCTGTTGCGATGAAACTACCACAATTTCTTGTGAAACGTCCAGGAAATGAAGGAGAATAAAGACTCCAGGTCTTCGGAAGTTACTTTTGGAGCAACGGATGTACAAGGACAGGTTTCGTTCCAATTGTTTTAATGCAAAATTCGAAGCATTAATTTAAAGAAACAACAGCTTGACATTTCTATTTTTAGCGTGAAGTTTTTGTGTTTACAAAAACGTTTTAATCTTTGCGAGATTAACTTGGTTGTAGTAAAGTGAAGCCCATTATTATTTTAATACAAAGTTACCAAAAGATACCAATACCCTAACCTCAACTTTTTATTTTTGTGATCAGGTTAAGTTGAGAGCTCGCGTGCAAAATATCTCTGTCATAAAACTGATACCGTACAATTTGATGATTACAGTTCAACATGGTGAATTGGAGCGAGCTGCCGGCCTGCAAGTTATTGCTGTCATCATGTCCCGACGGCGTGCCAGAGGCTGATGACTGGTGTCGCTGCTGCCTACCGTAAACACGTGGTGCAGCGCGTGGTGTAGACACGTTGTCAATCCGGTGAGGAGTTCACATTTTGTTGAGCTATTTGAGCCCTGAGCTAATGTTGTTGAGTCATCGAGGGCTTCTACCCTTTCGATTCTATAGAGTTAAAACTTGAGCAAGAAATGCAACATTAAAACTAAATTAGACAGCGATAACGTAAGGTTACGCAAGTTTATTAAAGACTTTATTAAAGTTTTATTAAACGCATTGAGATCTATTTTAATAATTTCTAATATATGATGATGATGATGATGATGATGATGGTGATGATGATGACGATGATGGTGATGATGATGATGATGATGATGGTGATGATGATGATGATGATGATGATGATGGTGATGGTGATGATGATGACGATTATGGTGATGATGATGATGATGATGATGGTGATGATGATGATGGTGGTTATGATGATGATGGTGGTTATGATGATGATGGTTGTTATGATAATGATGGTGGTTATGATGTTGATGATGGCTATTATGATGATGATGATGGTTATTGTGATGATGATGGTGGTTATGGTGATGATGATGATAATCATTTCTTATTATTTGAACCGTCAATAGTTTCAGTTTGACTACCTTAGTTCAATTAAAATGGTGGGTACTAGAATTAGTCATTATAGTTTGCAATCGTATAGTTTGCAATCGTGGAATGAAACTATTTACATTTTTGTTGGGTTCAGTTTTCTCGGACTACATACACCATTTATCATTCGTAGTCGTAGGTGTAAAATCGGATCTATTTTTCCGTCTCAGTGCGGCCACGACTGTGAGTGGCGTGCGTTTGGTTTAATGGTGTAAGTGGTCAATGCGTTTTGATTGTCCGACAGCCATGGAGGTGGTTGTTAAGACTCTATTGCTCGGTGTAGCATCTGGAGTATTGTAACTGCTGTGAGTACTGCAACCCATTTGTTGTTTTTGTTGAAGTGAAGTGTTTCATTTTTACTATTGTAGAACTATGTCGGTTACTAGCTAGTAAAGTAGTAAGTAAGTACATAGACAGATTTGCTAGTCTGTTTCAAATGTTAATGAAGTTGATTTTAATTCCCTTAGTTGATTAAATGAGTACCTAAAGAAAATATGATACTGCATTACGGCATTTAATTTTCTATAAACTACTTTAAATGCAGAAAGGGTAATTGTTAAATTTAATGAGTTCTTATGTCATTTGAGCTTTCAATGGACTGAGAGCAAGTTCGATGGATTGAGCGTGATCTAATAATCGCATCGGAAGTTCCGGAGCATGTAAAAGGTGCACATGGACTGCTTTTTATGTGCAGTATACTCTTTGCGAGGAGTAGCACTTACGCGGCTGAAATGGTTAACTTCTGATGGGTTATTGGATCCTAACAAGCCCATGGACAGAAATTGAATCAGGTGCATGGTTATGGTGTAACCTGGTTGAGTAACTTACGTTTTTGTTTGAGTCGAGGTATTGACTCTTTAGTTTAAATCATTTTGACTTTTAATTGGTAAAACAGAACTTGGTTTTCAAGAAATGTAACTGAGTGATATTTGATGACGTGATGATAGATGTGAATTTTTGGTATACCGTTACGTTCTGGGGGTAAAAATGTGCCGGGGTGTTAATTGCCTAAAGACTGGCATGATTTTTGACATTGTCTTGTCAAAATCCCAAACGTGATGACGAATGTTGTAAATCGTATGTTGGGCAAAGTAATAAGTTGGCTTCAGAGTATGCCCACAGTCAGTTTGGTGACTGTGGATGGTTTTCGTACAATCATGTAATGATTGTAGACAGTGTTCCTGCGTACCTAGCTGAGGTCGTGGATGAAGTGTGCCTACAGTATTATGGTGACTGTAGATGGTATTCCTGCGTACCTCGCTGAGGACGTAGATGAAGTGTTCCTACAGTATTAATGGTGACTGTAGATGTAGATGGTATTCCTGCGTACCTTGCTAAGGTCGTGGATGATGAGTTTACCAACAATGTTGTTGAGAGTTATAGAGTGTTCTTGCAAACTTTATTTACTCAGGTCAGTCAGTCAAACTCAGGTCAGTCAGTGACTGCGCTGAAGGTTATAGATGTGTCCGTGTACATTACTCGGATAGCGGGTGTTTTGTGACATGTTGATGACTGTAGAATGTTTTTCTGTGTACATTGCTGAGGTCATGGGCGATGAGTTTGCTTCCAGTATTTCTGATAACTGTTGGTGGTATACCTGCGTACCTTGCTAAAGTGGTGGATGTGTATAGAGTCACATTGACGATTGTAAGATGTTCCTACGATCCTCTAACAGGTTATAGAAGAGGAGTGTGAAATGGTCGTGTGTAAAATTGTTTCCAATTTGATTTCGTAAAATTTAACAGTAGTCATTTCTATCCCATTATGTATTGAGGTCAGAATGGGTCGACCGTACCAGAGGCTTGATCGTAGCCGTAGCCCATTGTGTCTGCCTGTGAGTAGTCCGTGGGTACGCGGTGCGCGACAGGCTCTGGCGGAGGTCGCCTTTTAGAGACCGTAGTGTCATAGGGATGAATCGGCGATCCCTTGGGGATGCGCGTAGTGTGTGTGGTTATGTGATAACCAATAGGCCACGAATGACATTATGTTCCTCCGAAAGTTTTCTGTAATGTTTTACGTAAAATGTGGCTAGGAAAGCCAGATGGTACTTGTTTGCTCTTGAATTTAAATTGGTGGTAATTAATTGACCATAAGTGATCGTAAATTCTGTTGCAAAGATTAAAATTATTTTTCTTGAGTTGAGATGATTTTACGTAGACAGATAATTTGGTCAGGAGTGACCGAGTGGTAACAAAGACTACTGGTGTACGTGTTTGTTTCAGATACAAGCGAGGACGCTTGTCTTGTCAGTATGGCCGTGTCGGAGAAATGCTTCAGTTGGCGCAGACGTGTACGACATGTCAAGTCATCGAACGTCTGAATAGTCTTATTTTCAATAGGAATAGTCTTATTTGCAATGTTTACATTTAATTTGTTAAGAGTGATAAAATCTAGAAAACGATAAGCAATGTTTTGCTTGAGATGTTCTTTGCTTGGTCCATGTAGGTAGACATTAAACGTCATGTTGGGATCTACCCGCCTATGAATCAGTAGTTTGTGAGCGCACGGTATAAAAGGTCACTAGCGCAGTGTTCAGGGATTCATTCTTGATTTAGAGTTGGAATAAAGCATTCCAGGGTTGAGTAAATGATGCATGGACGCAAGCTTATAACTCTCCAGTCGTTTTCTATCAGTATAGTTTATAGTGTTGTAAATAGTCTTGTTTTAAGTGTGTACTTGCTGTGATTATTTAAAGTTTGGAAAATGTAAGACCGTCTGAGTTTCTTGCTGGTTCTTCTCACAACAGAGGTTTATCATTTGTGAACCAGTATAATAAAAGATTGTAATTTACCTTGTGTTTAATTATGTGCGTCCATGCATAGTATACACCTTTGTAAGTAGATACGATCAGTAGCTAAAAATATTCCCCCCCCGTTCTCGGCTGTCCTTCTGACATATTGAACAACAAATCGTATCCAATACTTTTCTAATTTGGAACAAAAATTAATTCACGGACAGTTTTTTTTACGAAAGTACATAAGTAGGCTATTATGTACTGTAAAATACCGTTTTACACCCGCGACCTCGCATATTAACCTACGGGAACGGAAGTCAGGATTCGGGTGCATATTACGAGTATTATACATTTGTGGAAGTGAAACTGGATCTCGGGTTAGTTTCACCCGACTGTTGACTGTTACAGATTGTGGGAAATGTGAGATCCTTCAAATGTGGGTAAATTGGGGGAATCGCGGCAGGAAATGCTATGCCAAGTTTTTAGTTGTAAATGCTGTGAAAAGTACCTATTGTAGAAGAAATTTAATTTTGCTAGATTTTAATTTCATATTGCACTTCACAAAATACCTATGCTCTTTAATTTATCTAATTAAATTAGATAAGTACCTACAGTGGTTATTAAAGATATCATCTAGCTACATCGTACTTACGGAGTACGAATAATTCTTTCAGAATTTTATTTACCTCAGTTCACAGATATGATTGTCGAATAAACCTAGTCAAATGCGTATCGGATCAAATAGGCAGTATAGTAGTGTAGGTACTTGATATTAGAATCAAAACTGTATCACGTAGGTAGGTATACTAAAAATAACATGCATTAAAAAGTCTTGCATTTTTAGAATGTTTTGTTAATATTCGATTTACTGGCGATAATAAATATCGAATCATCATAAACGGTCTCAATGTAGGTTAATTAAAACAGTTAATTAAAGCTCATTAAATCAGCGATGAGGTGAAGCACTCATCATCAGCCATTACGGATTCTCAGTTCGGTTTTTTTATTGCGAAGCCAAAAATCAATACACGTCGAGTGACAAATACTGAGATTAAATTATATCAAATGTTAAAATACCCAAGTCCCATAACATCAGAACAACACCATTTGACCAGCTTAATTAAAATAAATACAGCTTAACATATCCTTTCCAAAAAATTACGATTATCAAATAAGAACTAAAAGCATGTATTGCATTATACACATATACTTATTTATTAGCATCACGTCCGTCAAACATTGTTACCATAATCGACCAACTGGGCAGCCGGGAACTATCTCAAAGTAATAATATGTCACTACGTTCCAACTTGTTGAGTTGATATTTATCTCTACATTTCAATTTAAGTCACCGCGTAAAGGAACAAACAATACACGAATGATTCCTCGAATAGTTGAGTAAAATGGAGGAACATTGTGCCTATGACGAGGGGATGCAAAAAACGCAACACACGCAAAAAGAAATTGGAAGTCGTACGGCATAATCCTGCCTTCCTGTGGAGCCCCGGCGAGGGAGACAAGCGGTCGTTAATGTGTGGTGATAGAGTCAATTGTGGCCTGACCGGGTGATTGTTTAACGTGGTACTCCTGTGACTGGTAATACAGGTAAAATAATAATATGCATAGACGTCATGCGTGATATAAATCAGGTCTCTATTATAATGAAATGTTTTAGCATTTTTGGCGAGTTTTAACTAAGTAGGTACTAGCCTGTATATTTAGGTAACTAAACGGTTAACAGTAAGTACCTACTCACGTAGTTTTTGTTTCGAGAGAGGTTTGCTAAAAGATATCAGAGACGGCAGGATATTACCTTGTCCTTGCATATTATTAATTAAGGGACACGCAATGAAAGAGAGAGATGCAATTATGGTGATGCATTTGATCCAAAAAGGTCAGTCATACACCGTCGAGGACAGAAACAAAACAACTTGACTAGTTTCATTAAAGTTAAATAGTCTGTGCACTACATTGCCTGATACTTTAATACAGGGTGAAACATGAGTCGTGAACAGTATACGTTTTTCTAACTCTATAAATAACTAACAAATTGAATGCCCCACAAGTTACTTAGAAGGAGTCATGTTTTTTTTGTGGCTTTTTTCTAATTTTTAAGGTGTTTTTCAAAAATGATGACGGCTACTTGTGCTATTTAAAACGTTAAATGTTATAAATATCATTTAATTTTACACGAAATGACAAAATTGCCGTTATTAATTCCTTCAATTTGATGAGGTAATTTAAATTATTCGATTAATTTGTCTTAAAAATCGTTTTGGATATCCTAAAGTTCAAAAATACAAAAACATAAACCCAAAAAATACAAAAAATAATAAATTACTCTTCAATTTTTAAGTAACTTCTGGGGCAATTAATTGTTAGTTGTTTATACAGAGTAGAGTAGAGTTAGAAAAACTTATTACTGGTCACGACTCATGTTTCATCCTGTATAGAAGGACAATCCTACACCTGAGTGCGGAGACAAGATGCCAATCGTTAATAACGTTCAGTCACGAACGAAACACCGTTTGTCGCAATCATTAAAAAAAAGTGACTAAGAGCGAACTGCGATACGCCATTGAGCGTTAGCGATTGGCTACTTGGCTAACACGCACTCTGTAGAAGTACGGCCCTACCGCGAACTTAGAAATCCGCAAAATTTCGAAAATTTGTCTCTGCTACTCTAATTACCCCTTCGTTGAAGCGACAGGGATAATTCCCCGAAGCTTACGAATCGCGGGTAGTAGGCCAGTGGATACTTACGAAGGTGGTGGTGGGCAGCGCGCAGATGTAGATGAGGGTGAGCAGTACGGCCACGAACTTCTCACGGTGGCGGCCCAGCGCGCGCGGGTACTCGTCGCACAGCGCCGTCGTCACCGCCTCCAGCCCTGCACATCACACATCGTCAGCCTACGTCACTCCACTGGTGGACGTAGCCTATGCGTACCCGTACGCGTTAGGAGGTAAATGCTCATAATCAAACCCCGGATGACGGGAGCAAAAATGCGTTTGTCACTAGTGCTTAGTTAAATATCGACTATTCTATCGACATCCATATGAACGATTTTTTAATTTGAAATTTATAGATTATGCTAATTATGTTTCTCTAGTAGTTCCACTTCTTTTCCAGATATCAAAAAATATATAAGATTTTTAATATAAATTCACCAATTTTTTTAGTCAACACTTTCTGATATTTTTTGTGAATAATTTCGCCGATGATGTAAAAGTAATCTTAACAAGTGCCCTTTGAAATTCTGAGCGACATTCAAGCTGCTTTTTAGGCTTTAATTTCGATTTTGTAACTGTCCTATGGTACTAGGTATTATTGACATATTATTGTTTATCAATTTTAAATCGCAATGCCTCTGATTACGTACGGTTGCCTAAATTACTGTTGATCAATACATTTGTAATTCATAAAATGTTGGTATGGATGTCGATTGAAAAGTCGATATTTAACTAAGCACTAGTGACAAACGCATTTTTGCTCCCGTCATCCGGGGTTTGCTCATAATCGTCACGCTGGGCGATCGCAGTCGTATGTCCACTATGATTCCAGCCCTGCACAGGATTTTAAGTAGTACTACTGAATCCGGGACTGATATGACTTTGTTCTAAGAAGTTTAGACATTTACTTTATATTTATACTCTGCCTGTTCCGATGACTGATTATTAGGTAGGTACTTAAATATGTAGAAAACAACAATTATCAAGAAACAAATATGTATGAGCAGCACACAAATAAATGCCCTTCGTCACCGTATTTCGAACCTAGAACCTCTAGCTTCTTGACATGAGAGTGGATGAAGTTACCTCCGAAAGTGCTATCCAGCCCCAGCGTGATGAGCATGAGGAAGAAGATGATGGCCCAGAAGACGGAGCCGGTCATGGTGGCGATGGCCTCCGGGTACACGATGAACACCAGCCCCGGGCCCTCCAGGCCCACCTCCTCGATGCTCTTGTTCTGCACGTGGGCCATGTACCTGACGAATGTTCAGTGTCGTTATTATTGTTATATTTTTGGTTATGATGGTTGACTTTCTATTGTCTACCATGAGATTCTATCCTTGTACTGACATAATTAAAAGATGGCAGCTGTCATAATACCCTTGATAAACGATAAAAGCGTGTTCATAATATTTATGAGTAATCGGCGTTGCTGCTGGCGCCACGGCATCATTAGCCGAAAGTCTCAAGCGCCGCAAATATGCTGCTTTAGGAAATAGCTACATATTTGCGGCGTTTGGTGTGGAGACCATGGGGCCATGGGGGCCAAGTGCACATGGACTTTTTAAAGATCTAGCGGCTCGCCTAAGAGAGACCTCAGGCGACCAGAGGGCTAGCCAGTACCTTGCACAGCGTTTAAGTATAGCTATACATATACAACGGGGGAATGCGGCCAGCCTTCTGGGTACCTTGCCCACTGACGGCGATTTAGGCCAATTTTTTTATTTATAGGTAGTTAAGTTAAGTCCTTATATTGTTTGTTTTCATTTTATGTCGTTTTTTAATAATAAATTTACCCGCAGAACATTTTCTTAAAGGTCGATTGATATATTATGAGTAAATAATGTGGCACATAGATAGATGTAACAGAATAACTAAAAACGTAACTAAATCTAGGAAAAACTTCAAGCTTCTATAGATAGAGGTAAATAGGGGTCAAAGGTATTTTTAGCAGGTCAGTATCAATAGTTATTTGTTATACAAGGGTGCAAAGTTGTATTTTACCCGCGAGTATGAAATTGAAACACGAGCAAGCGAAAGGATTCTATAGTTGAACCACGAGCGAAGCGAGTGGTTCTAAAATAGAATCCTGAGCGCAGCGAGTGTTTTAACATACGAGAAGTAAAATACATTTGCACCCGTGTGTAACATAAAACTTTTCCCCTCACTATAGGGAGGAAACTCAAAAAAGCTAATTATTTGTTCACATTACAATCATCATCGGGTTAATGATTATAATTTTCCAAATGCATCTGGTATTTAATGCAAGATTTTGTCGCAGTAAACTTACCACGAAAAAGTAAACGCAGCACGATTTTAACACATTCCTGTAGTTGCACACCAACGCCAATGCATTATTAAATCATTCTCATTCATTATTTTTACAAAATTATAACAGAACACCCTGAAAGTTGTTTAGTTTACTATTTTTATGCGCGTTCGAGTCGGTAAATAAAGATTATAACCTATAATATTCTTTGACAATGTTGACGTTGACATTTTCTGCGTTTTGTGATTGCATCTAGTTATCTTATCATCATTCACTAAAACAATTGTTACTTATGGAATTTTAGGATTTATATGTTAAAATCATCATATTATATAAAGGTTTGTATTTTACACTAAATTCTCAAACAAATTATTCAATTATCATTAATATGGAACAATTTCCATGAGCATTTTACGTTTTGTTATTCCAAAACCTAGGTCATTACTTTGCCACACAAGTGAATAATGTGCGTTTTTACACGTTCGTATTAAAGGATAAACGAGCACTTTACGAGCTAGTGAGGGGAAAAAGTATTTCTCACCCCAAAACGGAGAAGATGACGAATCCCGCGAGGAAGCTGGTGAGGCAGTTGATGGAAGACGTGACGAGCGCGTCACGGTAGCAGTTGTTATTGAACTTGTTGTAGGAGGATAGTGCTAGTAGCGTGCCGAACCCTGGACCCAGCGAGAAGAAGATCTGCGACGCTGCGTCTATCCAAACCTATGAACGGAAGCCTAATTTAAACTTATAAGGTCCTAAGAACTTACAGATTCTGTTAAAACAAGGTTAAAGAATCAATCAACGACCTTCCTCTCGCACTTCTTCCTCTGAAAAAAGGGGCAAATTACTCAAATCAAGTAGATCTATCCTAATTCAATAAATTATTGGGACCCGTTAGGCCTCAGTAAATAATTTGCAA
Organism: Thaumatotibia leucotreta; assembly: GCA_025490895.1. NCBI lineage: Eukaryota > Metazoa > Arthropoda > Insecta > Lepidoptera > Tortricidae > Thaumatotibia > Thaumatotibia leucotreta. Next base: position 63,677 of record JALPQI010001952.1, read on the forward strand.
ACGTGGTGGCCTGTTTTGATTGCTTTTTAATAAATGAAACCCTATTACCTTGGAGTTCTTGAGTTTGTGCCACTCGGGGGTGAGGTAGTAGCGGATGCCCTCGGTGGCTCCGGGCAACGTCACTCCTCGCGCTAGCAGGATCAGGAGCACCACGTACGGGGCCAGCGCTGTCACCCACACCACCTGGCAGGGGCACAGCTCCATGTCATACTGCTGTTAGCCATAATAGTCAAGTTCCCAATACGATGACGGTATATTTACTATATTACTATGTGATACTTGACAACAAAACAATACAAAGACGTCTAAGATTCTTGAAACATAACAAGTCGTACTGCCGAATTAATTGCAGAATGGCATCTTGGCTGCCTACTAGCCAGATCAGAAAAAGATCATCATAGTCACACCCCCTTATAATTCATAATCGTCTCCTAACTTAGGAAGCCGTTGTGGGTATTGGCTAGTTTTTATCTCATCGTCCTAGTCTCAGTTTTGGTGTCAGTTATTGGCAAAAGATCATGTTGATCAAAAAGGTCCTTCCTAGGTACCGTACCTACATCAAAGCGTCAACAATTTTGGGATTTGGGGTCGGACGTGATAAGGATTTATGATGGTACCTTGCCGGCGCTGCGCACGCCCTTCCAGAGCGAGAAGTAGACAAGCACGAAGACGCCGAAGACGCAGAGCGCGAGGGACGGCTTGATGGGGCCCATGTCGTCCAGCCCGTTGGAGCGCTGCTGCTCCAGCACGTTGCGTCTGCGCAAGGGTACAAATGGGTATGACGGTCATAGGGTCAATGCGAGTGAGACCTTCTATTCGGTATCCGATATTCTAGCCTGTATCCGGCTACAGGCTTTTTCTTTGTGTCTTATTTTATGTAGACCTCAAAGCGATAGTGAGCTGGGCAAAAAGAGCGATAAAATAAATTGATTTAACATTAGTTGTGACGAATGTATAAACTACGTGCATTATTGTAGGTGTACTGTATTAACCTTCGGCATGTACATGGGATATACAATACCAGACCCCAAATGTATGGAAACGTCATTAAAACATTTTTCACCTCGTATACGGAGGGTGAAAGCATAAGGCTGCGGCTCCATTGAGGCGGAGAGAAGCGGAAATGTGCAAAACTAGCCAATGAGACCGCATCACAGAGTTTCGAATTTTGAATTTGAAGAATGTAATTGGTCAATTTTGCACATCTCCGCTGCTCTCCGCTTGAATGGAGCCGCAGCCTAAAAAGGTACTCTTAATTTATCTCTAAGTGGAGATAGAATATCTCAAACGGAATCAGTAAAATTTCTTGGAATTCATATAGACTCTCTAGTAAATTGGAAACTGGAAGTACAATCCATAAGCAATTCTAAGCAATTCTATTCTATCTCTGAAGTTGCCGCAACATTGACAGCAGGGAATACTCACTCGAAGAACTCTTTAGCCGGCGTGGAGGCATTGGGGTTGGTCTGCTGCGCGGTGACCGGCGAGCAGAGAGCGGTGTTCCAGGGGTTGTCGCAGGAGGTCCACGGCAGCTCCGAGTTGATGGAGGCCAGCGACGCCACCAGGTAGTACACGGCCCAGCCGATGATGGTGTTGTAGTACATGCCCATGTAGATGTCGATCATGCATATCGCGTAACCGACTCCTGATGTCAAAACGCTTTTTTAAGTTAAGTATAGTAATAGGCGCATTGTGTACGTCATTTCAAGCTATCGGCCAAAAGCTATATCGGTCAACTGTAGTCAAAGTCTAGTAGTTTAATAGCTAGGGACTGATTTTATCAAAACCGAAACCGCCCCTGTGTTCAAAGTGCTCTGGAGGTTAAACAATCACGCATTGTGTGCTTTAAGAGGAACTATGGTGAACAGGAAGCATGAGGAAATCTCCGTATGAGCGCAGTATGGGGCTCTTCCTAAAGGATTTTATAGGTTTTGAAAGAAACGCGTAAGTAAATTAATCCGCTGGAGATGCATACGTCCGCATGGTAAGTTAGTTAGTACTTAGTTTACCACCGTCAGGTTACATTATAATAACACGTCATTAACTTATTCTACGTAACACGAGAGTGTCCTGTATTATTTTTTCGGGTATAGCTTGTCGTAAAACATTCCAAAACGTATGGCAGGCACAATCTCCGATAGGTACATACAATTACCAACATTGGGTAGGTATATAATAGTAATAGGCATGGTATGGATTATTTATATCGACCTAAGATTTGTTTCACTATTTTACCCTGCATCAATCGATGAAACTGAATGTATGAGCTACAATAAATGATTAAAAACTGATTTACATTAGGTACGAGTATAGGTACTATGCATTGAAAGCTTTCAGAGGCCATTGTAGAGGACAGACAGACAAAAAGGATTAATAGATCGTGAGCCGCCCCCGCACAGACGGCTCAAGGATGCGCAAAAAGCAGCTGGTTGTCGCCTGCCTTTGAGACCTGGCGATGGTTTCGTATAATTATATACATATTACTCGTATAATTATCATGTAGGTATCCGTAAATACAACTTCGTACACTGATAATGATGATAATATTAAATTAACTTTAAGTAGGTACATGTTGTCACACTTATTATTGTGTCTACGTGCAACGACCAATAAAGCAAATAAAAAATGCATGACATAGTTTATTAAGTATTTGTGTATCGTGTTAACTGTGGCTATAAAGTTCAAGTATAGTATATACTCATGTTCATAACTAACTACATGTTTAGTTACATTTATTAAATTATTTTACAAACGTCATGTGTTTTTTTTAATGCAGACAGTGAAAAATGTACATAATCAGGCTTTTAACTTTTCAAAAATCAGAAGAAGAAGCTTCTTCAATCTCACGGCCCAAGCAGCTTGGACCAAGCTGTTAAAGATTGTTTATTATAATCTTATTATAACATAGTAATATCCCAAACATCTGCTCTGCTTTGCTTGTAAAGTTGTTTCGCTGCGTTTGTGCGCCGGCAATGAAACGAGTTAAAGCGACAAGGCACTAAATTGTCGCAAATCCGATCATCGCGAGCACAAAACGAACCCGCGACTAATAACAAATCCACACCAATCCAATTAGGCGCATAAACTTGGCAACTTCTGACGTTTCGCCGCCGCCTTCTTGGATCGAATCAGCGCCATCTGTCGTCAATCAAATGATGCTGCAGCGGGTAATTAGTTTACTAAGAGAATCTAATCTAGGCATCGGCAGGCGCTGCGAGTGTGAGATTCAATTTGCCTTTGCAATATAAGCGTATTGTGTAGAATTGTATGTTTGGAAGCTGCAAAAGCACGGGAGTAGGGTGGAACTATCAAACTCGTTCTTCATAATATTCCTTCAAGATTTTAAAGTTTTTGTTAAAGGCTGTATTTTTACTTGACACAATTTTTAGGAATAAAAAAGTTTATTCATTTCCGCAATGTTTTTCATTTCAGCTTTACAAAGGGGTAGTTTTATTTCATGAATAACAGTTGTTTGTAACTGAGAACCAACCGATTAAGAAGTACCTAAGTAAGTGTTAGGTCAGGGTCGCGTTTTATAAAGTTATAATTTACAATTTCGCTGTTTGCCTCTCTAACACACGCACTTATTGGCTAGAAAGAGAGGTACCTAAGTCGTCAGGTGGTAAAGCCGTCATCACATATATCGTCGCGGCCAGGTGCTTACAAACATCTAGCCTCTATTGTGTCAGTGTTAAAGTGTATTTTCAGATTTATTTTCCGCGGTCGCTTCGATATTATCTGATGGCGTCTGTAAAGTGTACATACAAATGGCCATGTTAACTTCAAATCGTTGTTAGCAGATCGTTTGTCATGTTATCACGACAGATGGATGAAGTACTCGTGTTCCCGTGACGGGGAGGAAGTAGGAAGTGAGGCATCAGTCGGCGTGATAACGGTTGTGCATCGATAGCGGCGCTGATACAGTTTACGACGGTTTTTATGATGGGCAACATTCCGATCGCTACCTACGTAAAAGAAACCGAAACATATTGATATCGTTAGTCGGATTCTTTAGGTATTATGGCATTGTAAAGGATACGGGCTCCTTGTTAGGTAGCTGCTATCGCAGATTATGGATGTTCACACCTCCAAAGGAGTCGCTTTGGCCAGACCCACCCAACTCTTTAAAAACGATGATTGAAGGATTAAATTTATTGTGAATACCTATTACTTGTAATATTTAGTAACTTTGTAAGGCCAGGCCGTGTTGTAAGTAGTGATATCTTACCTATAACATAATTTAAATTATTACGTTATATGCATAGATGTGTGTAAATAATTCACCTCGACTCTGGTGATATGTATGTATAGTTCGAGAAATATTAATTGAATGTTTATTTCTACTATAATGTAGGTAGAAAGTTACCAATTTATATTTCACGAACTATATAATCTATCTATACATGACATTAAAATTAAAATACTTAGAATGTAAAATGTCCAATGTCACATTTATTATAATTAAAAACAGCATAAAATTGACTAAAACTAAAATGTCATCATTCATGTCATTGTATGTAGCTAGGTTATCTAATCCAAGTCGTCTAGTGCATTTGCAAAATAATTCATTTATAGTATGAATATTGATTATTATTTCTACAGTGGTCCTTTGAAAGGACTCTTTTAACCGATGAGAATGTGTCGTCACCGCCGCGGTCAGGGCTCGGCGGTCGCGCGAGTTTATGGCGAGACTTGATTTGAGGGAAGCACTGAGTATGGGCCGGCTAATGTGGGGTACTGCGGCCCTACCGCGAAAAACGAAATCCGTAAATTTCGAGGATTTGTCTCTCTCACTCTAATGACGTCTTCGTTTGAGTGACAGAGAAAAATTCTCGAAATTTACGAATTTCGATTTTCTCGGTAGTAGGCCTAGTAATAAGCGTAAGGGCAGATTGAAAGTGAAACGCGGTTGATGAATTAACTAAATACCTGGTTAGAATGGAATCACCTATTTCGGCAATAACTAGTATATAAATTTTGAGAAGAAATTTGTGTGTTGTAGGATATTATTTGTTTCATTAGTTTTCTTCTCATGATTTTTAATGACGTGTTTTTAAGTTAAAAGAAGTTCAATGTTTTAGATTGAGATTAAGTACTTATACCTACATTTTTATTTTGTGGAGCCGTACCTAAATAGAAAGAAGACAAAGGTAATTTGACTAAAATTACCTAATATGCATTTATTGCTCAGCATAACAATACCCAAATTATAAACATTCATATTCAAAGGCATGTATTGTACGTACGGGTATATCAATGGCAGTATACCTATTCTAAATTTGCATAAACTTCAGATAAAAGTTGAAGAAAAGATGTTTCATTTAAGGAAAGACAAGTTTCTCAGCTATGAGTGGCGAAGACCTGTGATTGGTCAAATTACGCCGCCGGTGGCCGAGGGCGAACTGGCGCGCGAGGGCCGGAGCGAGGCCTGCTAATAAAGCACGGCCGATCTTTCTTATACCACTCGCTTTTCTAAGTTTCTGGACGTATTTATGAAATATACGTCTACTTTTAATATCTCAGAAAGCATGATCGTCGTAAATAAATTTGAAGGGATGGAGTCTATTCGTCACGTGCGCGTACATTTTAAAGAAGAAGTTCAATGTTTTATGACTTTGAAGTTTAATGACGGGTTTAATTAATTTAAGCTTTATTTTTTCCAAATACTTACTCTAAAATGTGAAGCGGTCAGGTATAAAAGCTTGTATCTCTTTGGTACTGTAACTAAGCAGATTTTTTTAATTGTTTATGGGTTGCATACGAACGAGGTCGAGGTAGACTCGAGCAAAACACAGGCCTCCGTTGTCTCTAATTGAAATAACCGAAGAAACCATGACATTACAATCAAAAGTAAAAGGCACACGACACAAGCTTCTATGAATTTGTAAACAGAAAAAGTTCTTCAAAATAACTATTATAGTGGAAACTAAACCCTTTGCTATCGTTTTCAAAGACATACAAATAATTTCTTAGCTGAATGATTTCACCTAAAATTCTAATAATACGCATATATTTTGACGCACTTTTTGCATTCGTTTAAGACAGTGGGTATTTTGATCTCGTCAGCGGCGAGCAAGCTAGATAAAATACGACGAGTATTTTTTTCAATTTGTTAATTTAAACGTGTTGTCGTTAAATAATGTAATGAACGAATCGAACACACCAATTCCGGGTATTTACTTGTTTAGAATACGTTTAATTGTCGCTTTTGAGCCGGCGGCGGGCGGCGGGCCGCGCAGGCCGTGGGCCGTGGAGCACCCTGCCAATATTTGCGCTTCAGATTTACGAATAGCTTCCGACCGAGGATATACTATGTGCTAGGTACTGGCCTCTTTTACAAATAGGTACATATACTACAAGACCTTCACTGGTCCTTAATTAATTACACCGGCACTTCAGAAAATATATCATAAGTAGGTTGTCATTGGACTTCAATCAAAATATTTTTTTTAGTACAGATGGTGCCATTTTTAGGCTCTAGTGCGAGAAGTGTGTCATTTTACGTCAGGTTCAAAACTTCGGACGGCCTGGGGCCTATTTCTCGAAAGCTTGTAACTTGTATTACAAGCGGAAGTCCTTAGCTAATTAAATGTCGTCTTGTGCAAAGGTGTTTGAATCTATTCTTCAAAAGTTGATTTCTCCTCAGATAAAACCATTTTTATGCGATTCGCAGCACGGCTTTAGAACAAAGCGTTCAGTTGAGACCAATCTGTTAACTGTCTCTAGTATAATTTCTGAGTACATAGATAAAGGGAAGCAGGTGGACGTTCTATACTTAGACTTTAAAAAGGCGTTTGACCAGGTTGATAATGATGCCTTGCTCAATAAACTAGCTCGCATTGGTTTCACTCCCCGTCTTCTTAAATTATTTTCTAGCTATATGCAGAACAGGCGGCAATTTGTCAAGCACGGGTGCTTTGTATCTTCCACGTATCCAACACGATCAGGCGTCAGTCAGGGCTCTATTCTTGGCCCGCTTTTATTTGGACTCATGATTAATGACCTCGAATCTGTAATAAAACGGTCAACATGTCTCCTTTATGCGGATGATGTAAAACTAATTAGTGGTATTGAGGAATTCGCAGATTGCGAGGCAATGCAGACGGACATAGAGGCAATTGGAGTATCGTAAATAAGTTATCATTCAACTCTTCTAAATGCTATGTCTTGTCGTATACTCGCTCACAGAAACCGCTACACGCCCAGTACATACTGGGGTCCGAAATTATAACCCGCGTAAATGTAATAAAAGACATCGGTGTCCTCTTTGATGCCAAACTAACCTAGCTACCAACTGTTTTAAGAGGCTGGGATTCATCGTAAGGAATGCCCGTGACTTTACCAATCCAAAGGCAATTAAATTACTGTACACGGCCCTTGTTCGGAGTAAGCTAGAAACTGCCAGTATAATTTGGAGTCCCACTGAGAGCACGTATGCTTTGTTGCTAGAAAAAGTACAAAAAGCATTCCTAAGGTTACAGTACCAAAGAGTTTACAAATACTACCCGTTTTTATACCCTACTAAATTCTTGTTAGGATGCCTAGGATTCAACTCTTTGCAAGTGAGGCGAGACTACAATCTTTTGGTAATAGCTTGTAGAATTTTGCGCGGAGATTCCGACTGCCCTGAGCTAGTGGCACAGGTAGTGCGGCTGTCTATACCTTTTCTGCCTAAGCAAGATCTTAGGCCTAGAAACCATATCCTTCTTGCGATTCCAACATCGCGTACTGTGGCTCGCCAAAGATCTCCTCTTATTCGAGCTCTAAGATTTTTGAACGCGCTTCTGTCATGGGCACCTGAATGTGATCTGTTCGCAAGCCGATGGGCAAATGTGTGTAGCGTATGTCTGAAGTACTGCGAGGTAATGGATGATAGTGGTATATTGTAATGAAGTATCTAATATCGTGTAATTTAAAATGTACAGTGCTTTAGTTTATACTGTCATACTGTATATTTTTTGTTTGAACAAATAATAATAATAATAATAGATATGCAATCCTACGCCGCCGCCGCCACGACCACCTGCGCGACGAGGACGGCCACCGCTGCCGGCACGCTTGGGGCCCGCGGGACATGCTGCCCCGCCCACGGCTCCCGCTGCCGGTGGTGTAGTGCGACGCATGACATGGTCTCAAGCTATGAATGAGTACGTCATGCGCGCTTACTACGGGGCTACAGAGGGAGGAACTAATCTATCCGCGTATCGTGTCCGGATGCTTCCTCTGTTTCAGGCCCTTGAACCAACCATTAATGTGACTGCGCAGCGACTATCGGATCAAGTGCGAGTCATTCAACGATCAAAGCGGCTGGATGACTCGACACTTGATCGGCTTCGCCTGGAGGCTCTCCCTGTTCGCGCGACCCCTTCCTCGGCGCAGGACCCACCCGCCACGTCGCCGGACCCGGTGCCGGTACATGACTTGGCATCCGAGGCACTGCGGGTCGGTCCTGCTGCTGATGAGGACGATGCTGCGAACCTGAGTGTGAGTACTTCAGACAATGAGCAATTGAGGAGGACTCTGGAGGAAGCGATTATGCAGCATCGCTTCACACCCGACTCTAGGCCACGATTACCACGTTTGCCCATGAATATTCGTAATCTAGCATTGATGGGAGCCCTAAACGCTTTACTGGAGCCGTATATACGATCCAGTAAAGATTTGGATGATACGCACTCGATCATGTACTGCGGGGCCATCGCAGCGTGCCGTGTTGCTCGAGTCAAGTTTCCGGACTCTGACCGTGCACCTAGGACCGCGGGGGGTGTCCCCGCATGGCAGGTGCGGATCGAGCGACGTATCGACTCGTTTAGGACTCTCATTGCAAAGCTGATCTGCTTCAGGGGGGGCAACAACCGCCCCCGAGTAATGCGCTTTGTGAACCAGGCGTTCGCGGGAACGGGTATTGCACCCCGCGACTACTTGGCCAACCTCACAGAGCGCATCGACTTTCTGAAGCAGAAGGTTTATGCATGGGCAAACCGTATTCGCCGCTACAGAGAGCGTGTGAACCGATTCCAGCAGAATCGCCTTTTCCAGAGTGACCAAAGGAAGGTTTACCGAAAGTGGGAGGAAACCGACCACCGTGTGTCCGACGCGCGGTTGCCGGATGCTACTGCCATGAGTGATTTCTGGCGTAGTATCTGGTCAGCGCCCGTCGGACACACCGAGGGTGAATGGATGACCGTTGTCGAACGTGAATGCGAGACCATTGAACCTATGGGGGCAGTTACCATCAGCCCCGAAGACGTAAGTTGTGCTATCCGCACGACCCAGAACTGGAAAAGTCCTGGGCCGGATGGATTGCACAACTTCTGGCTAAAATGGTTTCGATGTTCGCACTCACGATTGGCAACGCAATTCCAATAAGCCCTCGAGCTCGGTTCCCTGCCACCTTCCTTAACAACTGGTGTAACCTTCCTGCTCTACAAGTCCGGTAGTACCACGGAAGCGAAGAACTACCGACCCATCACGTGCTTGCCCACACTGTACAAGCTCCTTACATCCATTTTGAGAGTAAAAATTAACACGCACATTGTTTCGAACAATGTTTTGGCTCCTGCTCAAAATGGATGTAGGGTTGGGTCCCGTGGTACTAAAGAGCTCCTCCTCATCGACATGACCATTTGCCAGCAAGTCCGGCGTAACAAAGGGGCCCTCTCCGCCGCTTGGATTGACTACAAGAAGGCCTATGATTCGGTGCCTCACTCATGGTTGGAAAGGGTCTTGGAGCTGTATAAAGTCAATGCAACTTTAAGATCCTTTCTCGGCGCTTGTATGAGGCAGTGGACCACAGTCCTTCGTCAACCAGGAGGCGGGGATGGCCCCTCTGGCCCGCAGGACTTTATAAGGATCGAGCGAGGAATATTCCAGGGTGACAGTCTGAGTCCCTTATGGTTCTGCCTAGCTCTGAGTCCCCTCAGCACCCTGCTGAAGGATTCAGGACTAGGTTGCCGGCTTCGGAGAGAGGGTGAAGTCATTTCTCACCTTCTGTATATGGATGATCTCAAATTATTTGCGCCAAATAGCCAAGACTTGTTGGAACTACTGCGAACCACAGAAGTTTTCAGTAGTGCCATCAATATGGAATTTGGTGTCGATAAGTGTGCGGTTATGCATGTGCAGCGGGGGAAAGTAGTAAATTCAACAAATTTACAGCTTTCTGAGACAATGTCGTTCAGATCTATCTCGGAAGCAGAAACCTATAAATACCTTGGTATGTCACAGTCTTTGGGTATTGAAGATATGGGAATTAGACAGGCGGTGAAGGAGCGCTTTTTCAGCCGGCTCACAAAAGTACTTAACAGTCTTTTGTCAGGAGGCAACAAAGTGCGCGCCTTCAACGCCTGGGTAATACCCATACTCACATACTCCTTTGGCATACTAAGGTGGACTCAGACCGAGCTGGACGCCCTGGATCGAAGGGTCCGTACACTGCTTACCACACATCGAATGCTACACCCGCGCTCATCAGTTATGAGATTGTACATCCCGCGTAAATGTGGAGGCCGCGGCTTCTTAAATGCCAAAGACCTCCACAACCGCGAGGTGTACAATCTTAGAAACTATTTTCTTAACAATGAGTGCGGGATGCATCGTGATGTGGTGGCAGTAGACCGGAACCTCACGCCGCTCTCCTTGGCAAAAGAGAACTGGCGCAGACCTGTGGTACTAAGCACCGAGGACCGCAGGGCGGTATGGAAGAGCAAGGAGCTACACGGGCGGTTCTACAAGGCCCTCACGGGACCTGACGTAGATCTGCTCGCGTCGGTGAACTGGCTACGATTCGGGGACCTCTTCGGAGAAACCGAGGGTTTTGCCTGTGCAATTGCTGACGAGGTTATCATGACGAATAACTACCGGAAATATATCCTGAAGGACGGTACGGTCAACATTTGTCGGGCATGCCGCCGTCCCGGTGAGTCACTCAGGCATATTATTTCCGGTTGTTCTCAGATTGTTAACACCGAGTACTTGCACAGACACAACCTCGTAGCCAGGATTATACACCAGCAGCTTGCTCTTCAATACTGCCTTGTGGGCTTCGAAGTGCCTTATTATAAGTACACACCTGCGGCAGTTCTCGAAAATGGTCGTGCCACGCTCTATTGGGATCGATCTATCATCACGGACAGGACTATTGTAGCCAATAAGCCTGATATCGTGCTGATAGATCGATCGCAACGCCGGGCAATGCTCATCGACATCACGATCCCCCATGACGAGAACCTCGTGAAGGCCGAGAAGGACAAAGCCAGTAAGTACCTTGACTTGGCTCACGAGGTAACCGACATGTGGGAGGTTGATTCGGCGATCATTGTGCCGATAGTTGTTTCTGCGAATGGTCTCATAGCGAAGAGTCTCGATCAATACCTCAAGAGGCTCTCGCTAGGTGGTTGGATCAAGGGTCAGATACAGAAGGCGGTAATCCTGGACACGGCGCGCATAGTCCGGCGGTTCCTCTCCCTGTGGCCCTAACCACCGGCAGCTTGGGCCCGCCCCGTTGCCGGGGGCACCCTAGGTTAGGTTTTTTATAATGTGTTTACTTGTTTTGTATTGTTTTTGTATGTTTTATTGTATTTTATTTTTATAACCATATTATAAATCACCTAACCTAAGAGTAAGAATAAATAAAGGACATAATAATAATAGTGTTAAAAAGAGACTTCCACTTGTATTACAAGTTACAAGCGTTCGAGAAACGGGCCCCTGTACTAAAAAACGTCGTACGAGACACGTGCAAAAACAAAATTCGTAACTCGTGTCGATTTAAAACACTATGTAATGTACTATAACGTATTTTTTTTTGTCTAAGTGGTGAAAGTGACCAGTTGACTGCACATTCAACTAGATTGGTTGAGTTATGAGTCGACTATCGATCATACACACTGTAACATTGTATTGTATTCTGTATCGTATACCACGAGCGACGGTATTCTGTATTATGCGGTAAGGTTGATCAGTAATAGGCATTTTATTGACGCAAATGACGAATATCATAAACAACCCAATTATCAACATTTTGACCCAATTTTCGGCACCTTACTTACTGTCAACTTTATCTAGCTATGATATTAATATTATGTTCGCAAATGTCAATTATTGGATCTGGAGCGAGCATTGGTATCTCTAGGACACGTGACGTAAATTCTCTAATTCTCCATAACATAAGCCTGCATCGCAGGAACATAATGGCTCGACGCGCAGATCTCAAATACACGCCAACTAGACTAAGACGATTGTCTTCGCTCTCCGCAGTAAACGCGGCCCTTTATAAATATACAGCAGGCAATGCTTTTACCGCTGGTTAAAATGTATGAACGCCAATAGCGGTCACATTTGTTTGGGCAGCGGAGTGATAGCTTTTAACACAAGGGGCTCGCACGTTGGGCAGCCAACTGCCCGCGATTAGTTTTCTTAGTAACCTAATTTATCTAATAATTATTATCAAAACAAACGGTCTTTGTTACCGGTAGTAGGTAGCTCTAATAATTGAATAATATTTAATTTCAAATAAATAGTACCTATTTAAGTATTTAGTCTGCCCACGTATTCTCGGGTTCGAATGTAAAAAAAAATTGTATAAGTTTTTTAATTCTTTTAAATCTAGTTGAATTTGTAATCAATTTCAATATGTTAATCTTCTCTGTACTTCTTCACATTAAATTTATCTGGGCTTTTATCAAAAGTAATTTGTTTTGCTTTTATTAACTAAAATAAAAATCAGAGAACAACCGTACAGAGAACAGAACGAACAATGGAAATCATTTCATGAAGTGGATACTGCCGGATACCTTTACTTTGCTCCAATGAATTAATTTACTTTTTTCGTAGTTATCGATGAAAATTTTATCCGCCGTGGTCACCGAGGGTGAAATTATACGCCCAGATTAATTCATCTTATGACTAAGCGATTGTCTTCGACTCTCCAAAACGATTTTATTTCAGGTGATAAGTACTCGTAATATACTAATTCCCAAAACGCTAATGTTGTAACGAATAGTCGTTCTCTTAGTGATTACCCTCGGTGCGTAACGTTTAGCTTTGATGTGTTTGCCGGAGCCCTGAATGGCGGCGGCGGCCCTTCCGATATTAAAGGACATCTTTCTGTCGTTCGGAGCCACTTTCATAAATAAGCTGAGATTTGATCAATGGATTTGTTTAATCGTGATTGATATCGGCTTTTTAGCATCCTTACACAGATAGATACACCAACAATATCCAGCTTTTCGTATTTGGTTTTTATGCGAAGGAAGGATAATTTAATTATGTAAGCGTGTACAGTGTAGTTGTAGTAGGAGAGCCTAGTTCAAATAATTATCAAAATAATCTTAGTGGAAAAACATACATTTTTAGGTTTGATCATTCGTTTGAAATTTTTGAATAAGATAGAAATCCGTCGTATTTGCTGCAGCTATTGTTTTATTTAAGTGCTAGGTGCTAGATGAACTTTTTGATGTTGTTAATTAGGTACTCATTGGTCGAAGTTGTTGGACGTGTTACCTATATTTGGTTGAAAACAAAGGTTACGTAAATACATAGGTATCAAGCAAAAAACTAACCAGTTATATATCCTCAAGTTAAGGGTAAAATACGGCCGACATAATTTGAATAAAATTCACACTTGTTGCTTCTTAACATGGCAGCCGAGTAATGGCAACTATCGACAACGCCATAACAATATGTCCCGCCGCCCGCGTCGCCATCCTAGTCCCGTCCCGGCCTCCCGGCCTCCCCGGGGAACCACAATCACTTAGCGCGTCATCCCCGCGGCAAACAGCGGACAATCGGTGCCGGGACACTTCAATACCTACCGTGTAACTATAACCAAGTACGTGCTGGTTCTCCGGAACTGACAAATTGCGGGTTGCTAAATACATGTGATTGGTAAAACTAAACGCACATAAATGGTTAAATACATAAATACGATCAATTGAAAGTATGTCAATACTTTCAATTGATTTAGTCAAATCGACGTGAATATTTAGTTCAGAAGGCGTTGATACATTATATCTATGTCATAAACCTCCATTTCTTTTTTGGATTGGCTAGTTTGAGATATCGATCTTTATCCACCGTCTCAACCAGCTGCACAACGTTAGTAGCTCAGGATATTTTTCAACAGAAGCCCGCTACTCGACTGACTTTTGAGGGCTGGGCGCTTCCACACCCACAGCGTGAGGCAACAGCGCTGGTACTGCCCCAGCTCCATAAGCAAGGGATCAGCCACACCACTTCTCCTGTAGTGGCACCAGTGACTCACCTTTGAGGGCGGGGCAGATGCGCTTCCACAGCGTGAGGCAGCCACAGCGGTGGTACTGCCCCAGCGCCAGCTCCATGAAGAACAGGGGCAGTCCACCGAACAGCAGCATCACGCAGTACGGAATCAGGAACGCACCTGTTATCACAATACTTCTTACTAGAGGCAGCTACATTCTCTTCTACAGAAAGAAAACATATCGCACACGCTTTGTTATTTCCTAAAAGATCAGATCACCTTAAGGAATATTGAAACAAAGGATGGGAAAGGTTTATTTCTTGCACCTTGCATCATTTTGCAAGAAAAAACACTATTGAATTTATTTGCAATAGACAACAAACTAGCGGGCCAGCATGGCGGTGGCAACTAACAGGTTACTGATTGTCTCCTGTTCGTTGCCGCCGCGATTTGGGCTCTACTTTTCAACATATTGCGAAAATACAAATCAAATTATTTATTAACTAAATATTTTGATTTGTACTTTTAATTTTTCTCCAGTAGTCACACTACTTAATACTATATAATTTATAAATATTAGATGTCATATACCAAAGAAAAACGACCAAGATCACCCATGTCCGAGGTGGGGATCGAACCCACGTACTCAGCTTTCGCGGCTGATGCCTGTACCCCTCGGCCACTCGGTCTTAGCAACCACCGGTCAAATTTCTCGGGTATATGCAATCCCATACAAGGCTAGGCGCCTTTGACCAGTCTCTAAGGGCAAGCAATACATGCCTGCACCTCCTATTAGAATACTTTACAGTTTTCTAGAATAGCTAGAGAGAGCTGGTGCTGCCATCTATTGAACATATTGCGAAAATACAAATCAAATTATTTATTAACTAAATATTTTGATTTGTACAGTCAGCATCAGAAGTCACTATACACTCGAGGTGTCCAAAGAGAGGTTAACATTTAAACTTTCAAAAAGTTGTTGACTGTCATAATAGTACTTACTTGTGAGCGCTTAACAAGTCACAAATATCTTAACAGTCGATTTTCATTAATTTCTTAACATACAACAAATCATTGATACCTCAGCTGTTAAAAAACCACTGGTACCTAAGCAGTCAATAAGGCAAATATATCTGAACAAGAAGGAAAAATAGACGTTGTATGGTACAAATATGGTTGAATATTGATTGAAAAATAGCTATACTTATTTTAAGTAACTGTTTTGACAATCATCGAAAGCAGTGCAGTCTTGTCATCAGATACATCTATCTCACATTTTTCTCTTCAATCATTTGACAGATGCTTCTTAGTCAACTTTAGGATAAATTATTTACTTTTCTCTTTTTACAAGCTTTTAGAATTTAGTTTCAACTTAGTTTTCAGTTCCGTTGTCTATGATCGAATCTTGCAAGTTAAATTTGAACCATTTCCCGATTTTAGATTGAGCTGCTTAAATTTGATGACAATGCAATATTATTATGACAAAGAGCTGATCTGATGGTGGAACTGGAAGGTAGCCATAGGAACTTTGTGATGAAACAACCAACCCCCATTGTGTTTGGGTTTCTTAGAATCGTCTCGATATGTGTAAGTTGGTCGTGGGAAGTAAAGCACAGTCAGCGACAATACTTTGTCTTCTTCTTCCAGCTTTTTCGTTACCCCGGCTTCTGCCACGGCCAGAGAGCCTAGGGCCCGCTTTGACAACTAGTCCCAAGATTTGGCGTAGGTGCTAGATTTTTACGAAAGCGACTGCCATTCGACCTTCCAACCCAGAGGGTATACTAAGCCTTATTGGGATTAGTCCGGTTTCCTCACGATGTTCTCCTTCACCGAAAAGCAACTGGTAAATAATGTCAAATGATATTTCGTACATAGGTACGGTACATAAGTTCTGAAAACTCATTGGTACGAGCCGACACAGGATTTGAGCCCACGACCTTCGGAATGAAAGCCTTACCGGTGGGCCACCAACGCTCCTCCAGCGAAAAAAGCTTGTATGAAACATTAAATTTTTGAAAATAAAATGTTTTATGTTTGTTATCTGTTTCATTTTATTTTTCTCAAACTTGCAATGAAATATTGACGTTACCTACTGACGTCATATTGATAATTATTAGGTCCGGAATGAATGTACTCCTGCAACCTTCATTTATTACCTAACAATATGTTTTTTTATTTTTTTTTTATTTATTGTTTATTAAGAGTACTACATAGTTCTAAAATTAAACAAAAGTCCTGTAAAACTGTTGAGACAGTTTGTCTACAGGAAGACTTAAGATATACATGGACAATCTTACACTATTAACATTCTTACACTAATATACAACATGACATTATTTATTTCTAATCTTGAGCAAATGACAAGTTATTAACCTTGGCTCTAACAATAATAATTTTAAGGTAATGTATCTAATAAATATTTTTTAAGTTTTCTTTTAAATGCTCGTACATTATGTTCAGTTCGGATCTCTTCAGGTATACTATTTAGAATATAAGGTAAGCGTTTTTTTAAAGTCCTATCTCCATAGTAATTATTGACTCTAGGTACATTACAAATATAAGTTATTACAAATATAAGTCATATTTCAATATTCTAAAGAAATGTATCCATTTTGAATAGTTTGCCATAACCTGAGATCGAGGGGCCGCACATAGTGTGCCACTAAGAGGGATAGACATAGTCACTTACTACTAAGAAGAAAGTGCCACACAGGCACTTAGTGACGTATTCAACCACAGATAAAATATAGGGAAGATTCCGTGTATTAAGACATACCTAAACAAACTATTGTCATCCTTTACCATCTCAGGATGTATTCCATAAGGAAAAAGAGACAAACAAGGTAGTTCTACTCGGTCGTGAATTATATCACCGACTCCATTTTCTTGAACAATGCTACCAACCTGACTAGATAAAATGTCATTACTATTAGTGTTGTCCAGTCTTCATCGTATGCTTTTATCGGCAATAATAATATTTTTACCAAATTAGGTAGCGATGAACAGTGCGAATAAACCTTATTTCCTACCCAGAATCACGATCTTCTGCGATCCTTAATATGTCATGATTTCTAAATCTACACTTTAGGATAAAAATAAAATCACAAAATTAATGAAATATTTTCTTTAATTAAAATGTCAAATGTCATAAGAAGTGTTCTGTCTAAAACGTATGCCACTAGTTGGCGCCACTTAGCGGTAAGGTCCCGCTAAGAAACACAATTATCTAGCCTCAAAGAACAACTAACTAGAAGAAGGTCATTTTATTTTTTTACATAATTTTATTAACTTGTACAAATCATTTAAACACGAAACTATTGGCGCTCTGAGAATTTAGACAAGTTTCTGGACCTGACGCCTCAGTGCTGCCGCCCTGATGAACGGCATTTCAGAAAACCCTCATTATAACATGTTTTACGGAACTTATCATCCCTTAAAGCATACCTAACAATTTTCGTATGATGGCTTCTTTATAATTAATCAGTCTACACAAGTATCACATGAGTGTCATTATTAAACTAAACTTACTTTACTTTCTGGTTGACATGACATTGGATGATTACCAAATATGGTGGGTACTACGTCAGAATGTAATCACTTATGGGTACGCCCTTGCCTGAAACAACAGCTTAAAAATGTGCGGAGCATATTATTGAATACTTTTTAGGGCACCAGTCGTCTGCCTTTTTGATATTTTTGACCCATATTAGCCTTTGTTCAGTGTCCTGTGGAAACCTGTTGGAAATTAAAAACATCGATTCATTTTCTGAGTTGGCTATCAATAGATTTATCGATATCACGATCGATCTCTTAAGTACAACACTATGCAATACAAATATTTGAATCCCACTATTTATAATTACATTACGAATGCAAATACGAATGGTTAATTCACAAAACTACACACATGTATCCGGCAACAAATATTGAATAAGATTTTAAGTTACTTTTACCTTAATAAGGTTCGAAATTTTAAAATTCAAGTCAAAACTAAATTACCGGTGAAACGTAATGTCTTTATTTTGTTCATTCAGGTAACCCAGGCGGTTTTTACACCATGGAACCACACAAGTCATCACTTTTATCACATTCCGTGCACTTATCGAACAGAAATATACATGAAAAGCTTTATTTTAATCACTTTTACTATTTGCGGTTTAGGTGCACTAGTATAGCCAAACAAAGATCGTTGACAGGCATTGCTGGCGTCACCCACAGATATAATAGACTCGGTCTATTAAATTAATAAGTCTATGTATTCAACGCATTTGTCTTGCACTTACATTTAGCATCTAATGCACACACACACAAAAAATAGTGGCACAGTGATAAGGACGGACGATTATCGTTCCTTTTCACTTCCACTAGTAAAAAGTTTCATAAGACCATCCCTTTCGTTCTTGCTATTATTATAACGTTGTCAAATCCATATTAATCCTACATTCATGCCTGAGATAGATGTATGCAGTGACAAGTCTGCACTGCTTTCGTGAGTTGTCAGTCAGTCAGACGTCAAAGCAATCCTTGTCACATATGAATCAAATATTCTTTATAAGTTATAACCAGAGGGCCTATTGTGAACCACGAACGATGTTTTGCCTCTCTCTTTCGCACTTGCAATGTCGAACGTAAGTGTGACAAAGAGGCAAAACTTCGTGCGTAGCTCGCAATAAGCCCTCAGGGCCGCTACCGCGAAATCCGAAATCATCAAATCGAAAGAACTTGTCATGGTAACTCTTATTATACCCTAATTGAAGTGACAGAGAAAGTTCCTTTGCAGCTGTTCAGCGGTAGGTGCCGAAGCTAGCTAGGAAAATACGTTTGCCATTTGGATTGCAAAAACTGCATTCAACGAACTAATTAATTACAGAATTAGTACATTGTGTACTTAGGGCGGTAAACAAGAAATTGCGAACGAGTGTGAATTCAAGCCCGAGCCGAAGGTGAGGGCTTAATTCTAACACGAGTTCGTAATTCTTGTACCGCCCGTGGCACACACAATGTTTTTCATCACACCTGTGATGCAAAAAAGTAAATAAAACAATATATTTTCACAAAACTACTCTAAAATGGTCTAAATCAGGGATGACTTAATTTCATCATTTTCATAAAAGAAATCTCGGCGCGGCTGCGGCGTGCGCCGGACCCCGCTAGTGCGACGTAATGTTGTATGAAAATCCTTAACGGCATACTATGACGTAATGACGCACCTACGGCCCGCATCACCGCAGCGTATTGGCGCAGCACGGAACAGGTGTGATGAAAAAAAATTACAGTATTGAAAGTTATTCACATAAAATGTTGGTGCTTAGTTACCATTGAAATAACAACTGCTAAGCAACGGGTGGCACCTTGGCTGCTGACGTATGTGATTGGCAGTGCGTGTAGATATTAATGACAACTGCTTAAATTTGAGTGCTTAGTTACCACTGACTTTGTAACCGTTATTGACATTGTGATTAAATAACCGTGTACGTGTTAAAGAAAAAATGGAATGTTAAGATATATGTGACGAACTGAAAGCGTATGTGGGTCATTCTCAGAATTAGGCGTTCTCAGCCTCAACTCCGTCTTGATTT
The DNA here is from genome assembly GCA_025490895.1 of Thaumatotibia leucotreta. NCBI lineage: Eukaryota > Metazoa > Arthropoda > Insecta > Lepidoptera > Tortricidae > Thaumatotibia > Thaumatotibia leucotreta. The sequence continues at coordinate 83,474 of JALPQI010001952.1, forward strand.
TGTACAGTATGTTTACTGCTGTATTATCTATAAAATACGAATCATTGAGTTATTTAGATCATATGTATACTTTTGTCCCTCATATATATCTATTAGTTCACGTTTTATAAGCCATTGTTTTTTCACCAAGACGGAGTTGAGAATATTGGGACGGAGTTGATATATTTTTATACGGAGTTTAGAAATATGATATGGAGTTGATGGATACAGTGCTCTTAAACCTGAATGAGAATTTATATAGTTTAATACTAGCGATCTGCCTCGGCTTCGCACGGGTACTATATCTACATATAAACCTTCAAATCTCATCAAAATCCAAAAAATTTTTCAACTCCGTCTATATATTTGACGGAGTTTATTTGACGGAGCCTAGGGAGAAAGCTATTTTTTATTTTTATTTCATTAATTATCTTAATTAGAACAACGACATTACACGCATTTAACAGGTAATACAGTTCAATTCATTATTCTTAAATAGTAGAACGATCAATCACACCAATAGAAAAATAAATGACTAAACGGAGTTGAGAAAATGCAAGTGACAAAAAACGGAGATTAGATACTTACGTTTGTAAAATCGCCCAGCGTCGCCAGACGCACCTCCGTCACCCAACGTGTCACAGACAAGACTGAACTGGCTCGCTCAATGCAATAGTGATGTGCGTAAAATTGCAAATAGTGATGTGAAATTTTGTTTTGCTTCCAATGACGGAGTTTAGTCATAAATTCGTACGCGCGGAGAAAAAATCATATTTCTTTATACAAGCAGTTGAAATAACAATCAACTTAACAAAATGTTAATTTGTTTAATTGACTATAATAAATCAATACCCTGTGTTAGGTAATAGTAGTGGTTCTCGAGTTGCAAAGGGGTTTGTCCCAAATTTTGGAGTCTGTACGCTTGATGGAGCGTGATAAAAGTAGGCTTTTATATTTTTTTATTACTAGTTCTCAAGAGATTATCTTCGAAATTACAACTGCTACAGATAGAATAAAACGAAAACTACCCTCCAACATTTTTTTTACGCCATATATATGCAAGAATACAAAGTTATTCTACCCGACGCCCAAAAAACGTGCCCTATGAGAATGACCCATGTGAAAATGATAACTTAGATGTTCATATTTTTCTGACGATTTAAGTGTACATGACTTCTTGGACATCTTGCCCGCTCAGGTATATCTGCTGCTGACTGTACTTTTAATTTTTCTCCAGTAGTCACACTACTTAATACTATATAATTTATAAATATTAGATGTCATATACCAAAGAAAAACGACCAAGATCACCCATGTCCATGTCATGTTGGTCGTTTTTTCTTTGGTATATGACATCTAATATTTATAAACTCTACTTTTCACTTACGATCAGGTGGAGTGGAGCCACTTTGTTGTGCCAACATAAAAAAAAACTAGAAGTATCCTCAATGCACATATTGTGCAAATTGTTCAGACAATAGAACCAAAGCTACCTTTTCAATCCGTTAAGCGATGGGTTTATCATAAACGTAATCTAGTATATAGGGCAAAAGAAATATAGTCCTCACCTCCTCCGTTCTGGTAGCAGATGTAGGGGAAGCGCCAGACGTTGCCGAGGTCGACGGCGAAGCCCACCACCGCCAGCAGGAACTCCGCCTTCTTGGCCCACGTCTCGCGCTGCCGGGCCGGCGTCAGCGACACCACCACCGAGCGCGCCTTGGGCGCCGGCTGCAACAACAAGAGCGTTAGCAACTGGTGCCGACACTGCCGAGAGCAACGTGGCCCACGTCTCGCGCTGCCGGGCCGGCGTCAGCGACACCACCACCGAGCGCGCCTTGGGCGCCGGCTGCAATAACACGAGCGTTAATAACTGGTGATGACACTGCCGACAGCAACGTGGCCCACGTCTCGCGCTGCCGGGCCGGCGTCAGCGACACCACCACCGAGCGCGCCTTGGGCGCCGGCTGTAACAACACGATCGTTAACAACTGTTGCCGACACTGCCGACAGGGACGTGGCCCACGTCTCCCGCTGCCGGGTCGGCGTCAGCGACACCACCACCGAGCGCGCCTTGGGCGCCGGCTGCAACAACACGAGCGTTAGCAACTGGTGCCGACACTGCCGACAGGGACGTGGCCCACGTCTCCCGCTGCCGGGTCGGCGTCAGCGACACCACCACCGAGCGCGCCTTGGGCGCCGGCTGCAACAACACGAGCGTTAGCAACTGGTGCCGACACTGCCGACAGGGGACGTGGCCCACGTCTCCCGCTGCCGGGTCGGCGTCAGCGACACCACCACCGAGCGCGCCTTGGGCGCCGGCTGCAACAACACGAGCGTTAACAACTGATGCCGACACTGCCGACAGCAATGTGGCCCACGTATCCCGCTGCTGGCGATCTTCGCAACACTACCACCGCCCAAACAATAACCGACTACTAATACTTGTACCTCCACCAACCATCCCTTGGGCGACTTCAACAACACGAGCGTTGAAAACAAGTACCGGAACGATACGAGATTGGAATCCAGGTCTCCAGTAAGACTGCCATCTGTCCGGTTTCTTCAGATTCGTCCTAGTTTGGATGCTGTCCGGGGGCCGGCGAAAAAACCGGATACTTTCTTGTGGCCTACCTATGGAATTGTATTGCCGGTATTATTGTGTTCAAAGTTAAGTTTGGGCAAAAAACTTTACAAATTCCGAGTGACCAGAGATACCACCTTACTCTTACCTCTACCAACCGTATCTTGGGTGCTGACTGATTTGCACAACGTGTGAAACCGGGAAATGAAAATGCATTTCAGTGTTGAAAAATGATGCGACCACATCTCAGTCAGAGTGGACAAGCAAAAAGTCACAAAATAAGCCCCAGGATTACATTTTACGAGTTGGTATAGAATTTTTTGTGACATTCATTGCCAGTAGCGTAGCACGACTGCAATTTTACTACCTACTATGCATACTGTGATGTCTGTGATCGATCGTGCAACTGCAAAACAGGCTACACACACAGTAATCGATGGGAAAGTAATTCAACTAACTTTTGTAAAATTACTGCCTACCTTTGTGAACTTTGTGAAATTAAAGCCCAGAATTATATGAAATCAAAGCCTGATGCCGGGTAAATAGTTCATAATATTTTATGACTAGTTAGGTACGCGCAATTATTACCAGGAACCAGGTACATGGTACACCAAAAGTATGTTTTATGGAATTTAGTTTACTTCAGCCTCAAAATAAACTGATGTTTATACACGGGGACAAGTAGAATCATGACAGAACAGATGATAATAAAATGATTTGGATGGATAGTTACTCCAACGAAGCCATCATTCCGTCTGGTGGCAGAACTTAATGTGTTGTAGCTGATCACGCTGTCCTATGATGGTGATGAAAGCTGATGGTGGAGTGGGCTGTGGGAGGATACTGACTGGGGTGGTGGTGGCGGGGGGGGGATCCGGCGGCATGTCGTCCGGCTCGTCGCCGGCGCAGCGCCGCTCCGGAGGATACTGACCGGGGTGGTGGCGTCGACGGGGGTGGTGGCGGGGGGGGGGATCCGGTGGCATGTCGTCCGGCTCGTCGCCGGCGCAGCGCCGCTCCGGAGGATACTGACCGGGGTGGTGGCGTCGACGGGGGTGGTGGCGGGGGGGGGATCCGGTGGCATGTCGTCCGGCTCGTCGCCGGCGCAGCGCCGCTCCGGAGGATACTGACCGGGGTGGTGGCGTCGACGGGGGTGGTGGCGGGAGGGGGATCCGGCGGCATGTCGTCCGGCTCGTCGCCGGCGCAGCGCCGCTCCGGAGGATACTGACCGGGGTGGTGGCGTCGACGGGGGTGGTGGCGGGGGGGGGGATCCGGTGGCATGTCGTCCGGCTCGTCGCCGGCGCAGCGCCGCTCCGGAGGATACTGACCGGGGTGGTGGCGTCGACGGGGGTGGTGGCGGGAGGGGGATCCGGCGGCATGTCGTCCGGCTCGTCGCCGGCGCAGCGCCGCTCCGGAGGATACTGACCGGGGTGGTGGCGTCGACGGGGGTGGTGGCGGGGGGGGGATCCGGTGGCATGTCGTCCGGCTCGTCGCCGGCGCAGCGCCGCTCCGGAGGATACTGACCGGGGTGGTGGCGTCGACGGGGGTGGTGGCGGGAGGGGGATCCGGCGGCATGTCGTCCGGCTCGTCGCCGGCGCAGCGCCGCTCCGGAGGATACTGACCGGGGTGGTGGCGTCGACGGGGGGTGGTGGCGGGGGGGGGGATCCGGTGGCATGTCGTCCGGCTCGTCGCCGGCGCAGCGCCGCTCCGGAGGATACTGACCGGGGTGGTGGCGTCGACGGGGGTGGTGGCGGGGGGGGGATCCGGTGGCATGTCGTCCGGCTCGTCGCCGGCGCAGCGCCGCTCCGGAGGATACTGACCGGGGTGGTGGCGTCGACGGGGGTGGTGGCGGGGGGGGGGATCCGGTGGCATGTCGTCCGGCTCGTCGCCGGCGCAGCGCCGCTCCGGAGGATACTGACCGGGGTGGTGGCGTCGACGGGGGTGGTGGCGGGGAGGGGGATCCGGCGGCATGTCGTCCGGCTCGTCGCCGGCGCAGCGCCGCTCCGGAGGATACTGACCGGGGTGGTGGCGTCGACGGGGGGTGGTGGCGGGGGGGGGGATCCGGTGGCATGTCGTCCGGCTCGTCGCCGGCGCAGCGCCGCTCCGGAGGATACTGACCGGGGTGGTGGCGTCGACGGGGGTGGTGGCGGGGGGGGGATCCGGTGGCATGTCGTCCGCTCGTCGCCGGCGCAGCGCCGCTCCGGAGCCGGACTATCCCCCTGCAGCAACGAACGAACAACATTCATTACGGTAGTAAGTCATCAGCATCATCATCATCAGCCTATGATAGTCCACTGCTGAACGTAGGCCTCTCCTATTAACTATGCGTATAGACGCATTAGGAGGTAAATGCCCATAATCGCCACGCTGGGCAAGCGGATTAGCGATCGCGGTAATGTGTCCACTATGATGACGCTGCTGCCCATCATCAATTTTTAATCAAATATGGTCAGTGACACTTCAATCCCTTAGTCGACTCTTACAACACCCGCAGGAGGAGTTGGGGTGGTGGCAAATGTATTCTTTCTGCCGTCACCACACGGCCAACGTACGGTAGTAAGTACGGTAACGGTATTACTAACGAGAGTCTGTTAGAAACTCGACACCGTGGGAGAGGAGGAGGGTTTTAATGACTCGAGCTTGTAATTCGCTTACCGACAATGTTTTTAATTACATTTGCGAAGAAATGCATTTCCTATACCCAAGAAAAGTTACACAACGCAGATATTCGCAAAAACCGTCGGTTAAGAACCGTTCAGAAACCCATTACATTCGTTAGCCCAATCCCCTCGGCTTGTTTGTCCTCTAGTCAACACGGCCGGCATACAGCCTCACGCAGCCAACCAACTTTCGTGGGTCTCTAGTCTCGTACTAAGTTACATAATCACAGGTCAAACGTGAGCTGGTGTGAGTCGTGAGCTCGGTGGGCAGTGGGAAGGCCACAGTCAACACGTGGCCCTGTTTGACAAACACACCGACAGATTGCCGGATAAATAAAAATAATGAACAGTGACCCGCGCGGCCGCAGCGCACCCGACAGCGGGTTCAAGCCGAATTGCTGCAGTAGCCGAACTACTACGTAAGTGTATTATCGTAAATTTCAGGCGCCTGTGCTTGTCACACTGATGTCTTTAAAGTAATAGAGCCAAATGTCCGAAAGTTTCGGTTTTCAGTTATAGGTCAGTGTCGTGTACGTTATAATGTATCAGTCAAGCCTAAATTTTGAATGTTGTTGATATAAAACTTTACAAAAAGCGGCCAATTTTATTTCACTCAGTTAAAAGTTCTACTTTGTTGTTTAAGTACATCAGAAAACCCTTGCGCAATAAGATCAATTTGTAAACTTAAAAACTTCAGTTCATCAGAAATCGTGATATATATCAAATAGATAATTCTCCGGCGCACGTCCTATTGTAATCTGGCCTACTACTGCGAACTTAGAAATTAGTAAATTTCGAGGATTTGTCTCTCTCATTTGAATGAAGCCTTCATTGGAGACATAAAGTAAGAAGTGGTAGGTCCGCTGTTGTAATCTGCGGTGAAGTTCGCGGTGCTCGCCTGCAATGCGGCCCAAGCAGGCGCAGGCGCAGGCGGGGCGATGTCGAGGAGCGGCCGGGTGGCGTTTGCCAGACCAGGCACCCCGCTGGCGCGCAATGCTCTGTGACGATTTAGTGGCTGGCCGAGTTGTAACGTTCAAATTTTACCAACATAACTGCCACTTTCCAAAAAGTA